>VZQC01004932.1:55198-133989 GCA_009823505.1 Rhizomys pruinosus
AGAAAGAAAGAAAGAAAGAAAGAAAGAAAGAAAGAAAGAAAGAAAGAGAAAGAAAGGAAAGAAAGAAAGAGAAAGGAAAGAAAGAAAGAAAGAGAAAGAAAGAAAGAAAGAAAGAAAGAAAGAAAGAAAGAAAGAAAGAAAGAAAGAAAGAAAGAAAAAGAAAAGCTAACATTTCTTGCACAAGTGAATAACTGTTCAGTGGAACTGTTGAGTAGAGCTGAGCCCAGGGCCCTCAATGCATTGGGGCCGAGCTGACCAACTCCACTGCCATGCCCTGCAGTAGTCCCTGAACTGAGGCCATTCCAGCCTGTGTGGAAGCCCCTGGATAAGGTCTTTCCTATCTCTGCCCCTGGCTGGGGGTTCTCATTCTCATGGGCACTCACCTGCCTAAAGCTCTGACCAACACCCCAGACCCACCACATATGCTGCTCTTCCTGGTTGCCAAGGACAAGGTCAGGAGCCAGCATGGATTATAAACAAAGTGGGGAGCACAGATCATGATCATGGGGTGCATAGCTCATCCATGTAACAGCATGGTCTCAAATCTGCCCCCAAGACAGAGGTTCAGAGATATAACACTCTCTGTCCAAGGGTTATACAGACAACTCCATCCACGGTTAGACCAGGTAAGTGGGAAGTCCAAGCCCAGGGAGGTCATTCCTGGGCCTCCCTTGTGGAGAAGCCTGAGGTTCAATTCACCCCATTAAGCAAAGAAGAGTAAACACCAAGCCAGAGCGAACAGGGAGGAGCCGGGATGCCTCCAGCGGGCACGCCCCCCGTTTCCTTGCCCTAGTGAATTATTCATTCCCACGGCCAGGCAGCACATCAATAATGCAGGAGGCAGAAGCAATTACACCAGACTCTCCTGGACTGGTACCAGATATCAGGACTCGTAGAGCAGAATATCCAACCTTTTGACATTTTGACATGATGTCATCTACAAAGTGCTAGACCTCATTCATCCTGGGGCACATGCGTCTTGCAGGCCACAGTTGGGGTACCCATTAATGCTACAAGGTGATTCCTCTGTGTCCAGGAGAGTAAAGCCTGCTCTACATTGGCTCTTTCCTTTAGGTGAATGGACTAAGGTTCAGAGACAGGCCACAGCCTGCCCTCAACCACACTGCCAGTGAGTGGAAGGCAGCACGGAGTCTGCATGCTTGAAGCTCCTGGGCACACAGCGCTGTGCATCAGAGAAGGGAGAAGGACAGTAGGGACTCAGTGGGAGTGAGAGGGACCTTCAGGCTGTGTCACAGAACGTGGACACCGTGACCCTTGTGGCTATCCAGCTCCCATCCTCTCTCACCCACATCTACCCCAATGTCTCCAGGGGACTGGGGAATCCTCACGTCTGGCTTCACAGCCTCTGCCATTTGAAGCCTCCTGTGTTGTAGAAGCTCTAACTTTCCCCTTACCAATTCCAAAACATAAGTGCTCCTTCTAGTCCCCTCTGAAATTTCTGAAATTTGGTTGTCTCTGGCCAGAGAAACTTTTAGACCATCAATCTGGGCAGAAAAGTGGTGTCGTCACTGCCATAGAAAACAGCTTCAGGAGACCAAAGGCTTGGGCAATAGAAGAATTTACCAAGACACAAATGGGCAAGAGTGAGTTTATTGAAAAACCACAAGAAAGCAGTGGGCGGGGTCCAGAAAGAGGCTCACATCACTGAGCAGGAGGAGACGTTCCTTCAAGGCAGTTGAAGGGGAGCTACTTTCTCACATCCCTGGAGGACTCCTGTGCATCCCAGTGTCTGAGGGGGGCAGGCAGCCCTCTCACCATCTTGGTGAGTGATAAATTTCACAGCATAAGTTGTTTTTCTTGAGCCTAGTCATTTGTGTAAGGCACCATGGGTCACTGGGGGTTGGGTTCTAGATGTCTGCATGGGTCAGCCACCACATGGTGGTGGGCGTTTGAGCTTTTACTTTTTTTTTTTTTTTGGTATTTTTGAGACAGGGTCTCCCTTTAGTCCCAGCTGGACTGGAGCTCTCTATGTAGACCAAGCTGACCTTGAATTCACAGAGATCAGCCTGCCTCTGCCTCCTGAGTGCTAGGATTAAAGGCATGAACCACTGTGCTTGGCTTAAAGATGGTGCTTAGCCACCATGTGGGGCAGGGAATTAAACCCAGGTCCTCTGCAAGAGCACTCAGAGCTCTTAACCGCAGAGCCATCTCTCCAGCCCTTTGTGCTTTTACTTTTTGGCCTTTTGTTTCTGCAGCTGCTGCCAGTGACAGTGCGCATGTAGGCGCGATTTCTTTGTAGTGTGGCTGTGTCACCCTGCTGACCTTTCTTAATGTGGACCTTGAAAAGTGGCTGTCAGGCAGCTCTACTAGAGAGCAGTGTGACAGTCACATGTTGTTTCCAATATGCATCACTCCCAACTACTTGGACAAAAGCTCAAGGGGCCATGCACAAGAAAGAAATACTAACAACAGAGCTAGTAATTCGGCACGTTCGCAATCCACAGAATGACGGGATACCATTCGTCCTTTTGTTTTCTGCGGACGTGTTACTTGCACTCGCATGATGTCTTCTAGTTCCAGCCATTTTCCTGCAAAACTACTGATGTCATCTCTTCTCTCTACTGAGCTGAGTGTAGAATCCCTGTGTGATGATTTGCTTATCACATTTCTCTATCCCACTCATCAGTTGAGGACATTGGGTTGGTTTCCATTCTCCTTTGCTATTGTGAGAGAGCGAATAGCTGAACAAACCTGGGCTGTGCATCGTGTCTCGCGGTAGGTGAGCCTAGGAGTCGTATGGCTGGGTCAGGTTGGCAAGTTCATTCCAATCTTCCAAGGGTCATCCACACTGCTTTCATGTGGCTGTACGGTTACATTCCCAACCAGCAGTGGATGAGTGTTCCTCTTTCCACACACCTCTCCACGACACTTGGTATCATTTTATTCCTGTTGATCCTAGCCAGTCTTATGGAAGAGAGTTAAGATTGATATCTCAAAGTTGTTTTGATTGCAGTTCCATTAATCGCTATTTGCATGTTGAAACACTTCTAATGCTGTTTCTCACCTCACATCTCTAATTCCTCACTTGTGAAGTCTCTGTTAGTGTTCCATCTACCTGCGTGGGGTCATTTGTTTTCTTTCTTGCTCTGTTTTTTGGAGTGTTTATATTATTCTGGAACTCAATGCTTTGTCAGGATGTATCTGCAGTGATGTTTCCTCCCACTCTGTGGANTAATGAATCACCTTATGCCTGTACATGGATGGCCTCATGATGGTTGTTAATGAATCAATTTATGCCTGTACATGGATGGCCTCATGATGGTTGTTAGTGAATCACCTTATACCTGGGTACTTTATTATGGTAAGGCCTTATGATGTTGCTTTTATGTCACTTTTTCCAATAAGGCCCAGGCTCACATCTTTCGAAGATCAAATGTGTGAAGTCACATATTAGCTGGGAGCATTGTCTGGCACAAGGCAAGCACGAGTAGGGACACAGCCCAGGATGGTTGCTCTGGCTGCATGGAAGGAGCCAAGCCAGAGGGAGGCACCATTCCTTTATTGCACCCTCACAGGGTTCAGTTGTGAACCCCAGGATTTGGAAACACAAGTGATCTTAGGGGACTAGCTCCTTGGATCCTTGGGACTTTGCTCATCTATCTCTTTCTGAAATGGCTTCCCCAGCCTGCCACCATAGACCTAAATCCTATGCTTCACCGGCAATTCTCTTGCCTCAGCATCCAAGGCATATGACAAGGAATGCATCATTGCATTTGGTTTAAGTACAGCTTTGGAGGGAAGCCCTCCCTGACCGGTCCTCACACAACCTCTGGACCCTCTCAAATGCAAGCTCACAGCACTGCTCTCCTCTCCTTGGACAATTGTTCAAGTTTGCATGTTAAATAGCTGCAAGCATATCATTTGTGAAGGGGCTTCCTTCTGGTATAGACAGCCAGCTCTCGAGAGTCCCAGCTGGTGGTTACAAGCCCAGTTTCTAGCCCAGGCTTGGCAGTTCCAGGTGCTAATCTGGAGCTGAGAAGTCAGGCTGGAAGATCACGTAGAACCAGCATCGGCAGGCCACACAGGATCCCCAGGTCATCCCCAGTGGCTGTGTAGGCCAACCAAGCCTGGGAACTCCAGTCACCTCCTCGAGCGCCTTCCTCATTAGTATAAATTTTACAAAATTGTCTTATGCCGATATCATAAAGGTAATTTCCCTGTCTGAAAGGATACTGACTCATTTGCTTTAAACCATCATTAATGTTCCAAATTTCCCTTTAGAATTTCATGTCAATGATCCTATGGGGAATTTGAAAGTCAATCTGGAAAAAATAATGATGTGGGAAAATGTCAGACGAGAACCATGAATGGATTACAGACCTTCGACTAATATTGTCACTGTCAAAGTTCAAGGATTAAATAGTCATCAGTGTGCCACCTTCAACAAGAACCCACCCTTCCCTGACAGTGCCTGGCTCCCAGCTTGCCAATAATGATCATCTCAGATGTAACTGATGGCTTCATTAATGAAGGGACCATCATGTCAAAGTCACAAAGCTCCCCTAACATTGGGAGAGGCTAACTGTGAGGGACCTCATGAGACATGGGGCAGGTATCTTCGTATGAGCAACAAGAAGATGCTTGTAGTTAAACATGGGTGCCCCTGGGCCAATAAGGGGATGACTCATTTATATTCAGGGCTTCATGCAGGAAGTTCAGAGTTGTCAGGTTTGTTTAGTCACTCTTATCAAGGATCTTATTTCCAGATACTTAGTTCACATAGGGTGGACACGATATATAATGATGTCCAATTTTAGTATCCCTGAGTTTTCTTGGGGATGCCCTTGGTGTCTAACTCATTTCACCTGTCTTCCCCAGTGCCCATCAAAGACAGGCTATAGTGGAAGGTTAACAATGCTTGGAGTTGGAGAGATGGGCTCAGTTTGGTTCAGAGCACCGTCTGCTCTTGCAGAGGGCCGGGTTCTGTTCCCAACTAACCCACCATGGCAGCTAACAACTAACTTGTAACTCAGTTCCAGGGAATCTGATGCCTTCTTCTGACTCCACAGGGTGTTTGCTTGGTGTGTGTGTTGTGTGGTGTGGTGTGTGGTGTATACATTACATGCAGGCTATACACTGATACACATAAAATAAAATATTTTAAAAAGGAGATGCTTGTTGGGCGAGGAGACACTCCCACGGTAAACTATTTGCATTTTCCGTGCAAAACATTAGTCATTCTAGGTTTGACTTCCCTGCCACACCCATTGTTAAAAACAAGTCTTGATGACTGCCAGCACTTGTAAATCCCAAGTCATGGCATCGTAACAGCAGGAGATTACCCCGTGCAGTATAGGGAGTATCAAATGGGTGACTTCTCTCAGTTTTGCACTGGCTGGCCAGTCAGCAGCCTAAAGTCTTGATCGATTCCAGCCCAATGAGTTGACGACCTTGTCCGTCCCTAAACAAAGTGGGCATGTGGCTCCTGAGGAAAGACACCAAGGGTGACCTCCAGCCTACACACACACACACAACACACAACACACACACACACACACACATTTACACACACGGAGGCATGCATAAGCCCAGCGTCCTACTGAATAAATGAATGTGTGAGTAAATGGTTAACTTTGTAGCCTGGACCTGCGAATAACTGCAATACAGAAGCCTGACATGCCTGCTCCTGTTCCTGCTTGGCATGTAAACAGTTTGTCTGATGGGGCTGGAGAGACGCTCAGCAGTTAAAGTGAGCACAGGCTGCTCTTGCAAGAGAACCGAGGGTTTGGTTCCCAGCACCCACCTGGCAGCTAACAACCACCCTTACTTAATTCTAGTTCCAAGCGGATCTGATGGCCTCTTTTGACCTCCATGGCCACTGTACAACACGGATGTACTGACACGCATACAGGCAATACACATATGACCACTGCACAACAAGGGATCACTGACATGCATTCACAGGCAATACACAATTATACACGCACAACACTGGAAAAATATTTAGGGAGCAACGTGACATGCATACAGGCAATACACATGTACACACAAAACAAAAATAATTAAATAAAGTATAAGAAACTGGTTTATCTTGAGACCTTTAGGAAAACTGTTCTCATCTTTGTTGGCCTCAGTTTCTCCTGTCCTCTAAGATGCGGCCTAAGGCACCCTCCCCGTTAGTGGTGGTATGAAGAATTAAAACATAAAGTAATCACTCATGGAAACACTACGATTTCTTAGAACGGACAACCCTGACTGACTTGTGAGTGCGACCAAGTTCTTGTCCATTTGTCATCTTAGGGCTTTACAGACAAGAAGAACTGTACTGAGCTACGTCTAAAGCGCTGCTGGACCCTTCGCTTGGTGCTTTACGGCTTTATCCATGGAATCTGTTACCCATGGGTGCACTACACATTGGCAAAATCACCACGGACGTACATTTCACTCCCACTCAAACCCCTTTCTGCGGATTTTTCCATTTTTAAATTAGTTGATTGTTAAATAAAAGGTAACTGAAAAGAAACTTCATATATATTCTACACTCTCTTAAAAATCTCTTCTTATCACACCTCTCAACCAAGACATGGGGGCAAGATGCCGCTTACCCCCACTTTGAAGATTGCTTAATACACGGGAACATGAGAGGCCTCAAAGGGTGTTGTGGTAGTGATCCTGCAACACTGAGCAAATGCTCGACAGCTGCTACAGAAGGAATATAGCTTTATCTACTACTCAGCGCCAGCGACTCCAGGAGCTCACCACATGGCAGCGCTTGTTCAAGTCAGCTTGCTCCTGTACACGATAGAAACACTCCACTGACTCCCTCTCGGTTCAGCTGAGCAATGTACGTAAGCAAGCTCTCTCTTAATCGTGCCAGCGACCCTGGCCCTACATCCAGCCTTCATTGTCACCGCACACTTGAAATACTTCTATGTAGTAATACTATCAGCGGACAAGAGCATAATAACAAACTTGCCCTTTCACTTTTGAGTTATTTGCACCAGGTGTTCTATAACACAAGGGATCCTCTACCCTTTTTGGCTCCTTGGATGTATTCGTGAGGTAATGTCGAAACTGTTAAAGAGAACATATTATTAGCCAGGCACTTAGCAAATATTAGGGAAAGATATTTGGGAGAAGGAGTAGAGAAAAGGTATTAAAAAATAAGATGGTGTCAAGAGAGGAAGAAGGATATGAGATGCGAGGAGAAAGGTGAGAGAGGAAGAAAAAGGAGAAGATAGAAGAGAAGAAGGAATGAGTGTAAAAAGGTTGACGGGACAGGCAAATCCAGAGAGGGCAATTGGGAGCGGGGAAGGGGAGAAACACCTGCCCTCCCCACTGCACCTCTGTCTAGTCCCTTTTCCGAGTATTTTGAAAGTCGGATGGCCTAATATCTCTCTACTCAGAGGAAACGAGCTCAGCTCCCAGCAACATGGATAACATAGACTTGACCCCCCTTCCAGACGTGATGTAGGCTTTCCGGTAGGCAGCCAACTCCTGTTCAGGCAATGCCGTCCCAGATCACCTGTCAGCCGATCACTAAATCAGTCTTTGGTCGTGGCGTGAGAGTTGTAAGGGTGCAAGGCGTAGCCAAGAAGGCTGCAAGGCCTCGCGATACTGGACAACTGAGTCAGAGAGGGAGCAAGGAAGGTAAGCTGCTGGTGCTCTGCGGGGCTCGCCCGGTATGCTACTTTAGCCATTAACCAAGGCAGTAAGAGAGGTATCACTCGCCGTCTGTCACCATCATGTCTGTTCAGTTCACTCTAAACGCTTTCGAGTTACGAAGAGTGTCGTGCTCCATTAATCGTGCGAATCTGGAAGACACAGCCCCCTGCATTTCTGTCTAGCAGCCTCCTGCAATAGCCCGGGTGGCCCCTGGCCGCCTCATAAAAGTGTTCCTTCTCGCTCATATGAGACTCTCGTTGGCACTGTTCTCCCCCCAAGTATACTATGCTCACCTGTGATGGTGCTCATATCCCAAGATAAAATAGAGTCTTGTTATTCTCCTTGAGGCCAGAGCCCCATGTAATTTGAAGGTTTTATTCCTAATCCTCCACCAGCTGCGCTCCTCGCCTGTTCTAATAATGCATTTGTACACAAGGTATGGCTATTTCAAGTCACAGTAGTCACATAAGATTGGACGTTAGGAGAAACATTACGTTTCTAGGAAGTTCCTTTATATTCCAACATGTTATATAATATAAGTTAGAATTGTCTCTACACTTCTCCCTCTAGACATAATTATTCATTTAACCAGTGATTTCTTGTTGGTTTAGTGTCGTGATAAGATAATGTTGTGTTCTCTTCTCTTTAATAGTGCATTGCTTGTTCATTGATCATATAATTATAGCTTAGTTTTGCTGGTCGCGGTAATGAAAGATAGGGTTTTTGGCAAGTTGGCGAACGGGCTCGTGTCATGCTGTCCATAATCCATGAGAGCTCACCCCCAGTGGGTGCATCTCCTGGCCAGAAGAGCAGGGTCGAGGAACGTGTCTTGGGCGTATTACAGGTTGTCTTCTCCCCCTATAGTGGATGACTTCGAGGGCATAGCTCTTTTATAAAGAAGGCGCAATTTACATCTCAGTGGAGCTCCTGTCAAGGCCTTGCTTTTGTCCTGCTTATTAGTGTCCTGACACTAAAGGGCGAGGACCTGGTGATGTTTGTTGTGCAGACAATGAATATGCAAATGAGGCATTCACAAGTAATCCTGCGGTATATAACAGATCACGTTACCTGCGACGTAGTCTGTTGTCGCTCGTACTGTGCTCGTAAAGCAGTCATAGCATAGCCTCTCTAGCCAGCACGTGCGTGTGCCTTTATTTCATATAGGCGTTCGGAACCTATTCCTCATCTTCCTCGCAAGGCCCTCGTGAGCCGATAGAAGATGTTGTGGCTGCGATAACCCCTCTCTCTTTGGATTGGTCGCTTTAATCTTTTAAGATTACCTTTTGTATAATGATGTGGTTTACGTTACCCTGCATGACCATTCAAATATGCCTGATGGGCTCTAAAAAAATCTTGTATCGCATGCCTTAAGAGGGCCATGAGAACTTGCTTAAGGACTCACTGAATGATTATCTATGCGCCTACGACCGTGCCTTCTCTCTCTCTCGTGTATACGAGTGAGATTAGAAATACCCCAATGTGATAAAGAAGACCTAACACAGTGTAGCTCGTAGCTGTCGACTGACTGTAAACTCCAGCATACGCAAGACAAGAAGACAGTGAGAGGATTTGCTCGCTGGAGAGCGCACGCGTCACCAGTTCGTAGATTGTCACAGTGCTAGATTATGCACTCGTGGGCCCTCTTTACTTTTCCTAATGAGCAAGTTAGACTCTCTTACGGTGAGGCGGCCTCAAAGTATTAACGCTAGCCTCATTGAGTGATACAGCAAGAACCACTGTGAATAAAGTGAACACAACACCACACCCCCACGGGCCAACACGTTGCGCTTACCACTACTTACAGCGATTACACCCTACGGCATCACAAACAAACGAAACCACACTCACTTACTTCAGAGGACCCCTACCATCATCAAACTCTACTCTTTAAGCTCCCTAGTGCCCACCCTTCTCTAATAAAAAACATATCCTCCATATTTTCTTAAGGCAGCCACCAGAACTGCTCAAGAGTGGTGCAATCTTATCATTATTTTTGAAATATTCTGCACCAAAATAACAATCCCTTTGGCAGGAGAGAAATATAATCCACGCTTTTCTGCTCTTCAGCAACATCTGTAATCGAGTTATCGTTGGCAAGCATGCCCCCAGAGGTGACACGTCTAGGAAGCAGTCCTCTCCCGTGATCTATAAGAATTTACAAGTTGAAGTTCCATAGTTATCTGCTCACCGTCTCGCGATGGACATACTCTCTCCTACTATGTCACGTGCTAAAAGTCTTTGTGGTATAACCTTCATTGCGGGTGAGTCAGTCGGCAGACACTGGAACATTTAAGTTTCCCAGGAGTGCTGTGAATTAATAGCCGTGTATATCTCTAGTGTACGATCATTAGGTGTTCCACAACTTGTCATAGAGACGCGTCTACTTGTGACAAACATCCTTTACCAAGTTGGCTCACTTCACAGATGTTCTGGAGGAAGGCGAACAACTCTTATATCTGTCTAATTCCTCAAACATTACCCTTACGTGTATCCGCATTAACAGCGAACCAGATGGATCACTGCACCTGACCCAGTTTCTGCCCGGAAGTGTGGTTCGTCATTCGAGGAGCGCGTGTATTGAAATGCGAAGGGGCCTCATTACGTTCTGAACGCCATAAGTTCTCTGCGACAGTTAGGAGCAATTCAGCTTTCTCTCCTAGCTCTACAGATAGTCATATGTGCGACAACACTCAAAATCTGTTCTCCTAACGAGCTTCCAGGTATGAGCCCATCGCAAAGCTGCAACTCATGAAATGAAGCGCTCGATCTCGCACTCCTCCATAATATCACTTCATTGTGTTGTGGGGAATATGCATTTCTTATAGAAGTGAGGTTTGTGGTGATAGTTTGATATTGATGCTATTCATAGCGATTATGTCATCCCTTGCCTTTATCATAACAAGTATAGTCATATGGTGCTATAACATGCTATGAAAGATAGTGGGCGAGTGCTCTATCTATTAGAGTGTGCAGATAGAACCCCTGCATTGAAGAATTGGCGGGGAAATCGCCTACCATTTAGTTAAGAGAGAGGTTGTAATGCTCGCATCTTGCTTTACTTCCACAATATCCAATGCACCGAACTTTCATTTGGTGTATTCCAGCATGACATACATTGTCGGTCTATATTGACCATTTCCTTCATTCTTTATTAACTATGTTTATTCCGAGTGTATGTTATGTAGTTATCCTTCACTGTCTTATTCTATTTATCATTGTCCTTCCAAATCCACCAGAGGCACTAGAGGCCCAGAGTGTTTGTAGAATTTTGCCTGGCACCACCTGTATGTGCACTAGTTCCACGATGTTCGACTTTAGCCCGAGTACCACTCTTTAAAGGTAGTACATCACCGTTTAGCTGAAAGGACCTGCCCTTGTTCAGTTCTGCACCTCGATAGCCCAGATGGGACAGACCCAGAGGGCTCTGACACCACACTTGGCCGATCTCCATCCACCCCAGCATCTGGTGGATCTCCATCCACCCCAGCATCTAGTGGATCTCCAACTATCCCCAGCATCTGGTGGATCTCCATCCTCCCCGCCATCTGGTGGATCTCTATCCTCCCTGGCATCTGGTGGATTTCCATCCTCCCCAGCTTCTGGTGGATCTCCATCCTCCCCGCCATCTGGTGGATCTCTATCCTCCCTGGCATCTGGTGGATTTCCATCCTCCCCAGCTTCTGGTGGATCTCCATCCTCCCCGCCATCTGGTGGATCTCCATCCACCCCAGCATCTAGTGGATCTCCAACTATCCCCAGCATCTGGTGGATCTTCATCCTCTCCAGCATCTGGTGGATCTCCATCTTGAGTCTCTGCGAGCATGCTGATGCTGCGATTCTCCACCCTCAGCACCCCACCAGTATCTGGTGGCGGATCATCCATCATCCCCGCCAAGAGACCATCTAGTGCGTGATTAACAATCACACCTAGTTCAGGAGAAACTCCGAGTCCACATCGGTGAGAGATTTCGACAACTCACTCCTCTCCTATTCCTTCCCTTTGACGCCATATACCGTCGGTGTCTATAGATCTTTCCACCAGTGCACTACGGCACAGCATTCTGTTGGATCTCCTCAGATTGCTACACCACACCTTGCAGTGCAAGTACCTGGTTACGGGATCTTACTATTCCAATCTCTTCCACCCCACCTACGAAATAAATTTAAAATTTACATTAAAAAAAATTAAAAAAAAAAAAAAAAAGAGAGGCAAAACGATCTGCGTGGGATCTCCTCGATCCTCCCCGAGGCAACTCTAGCCTGTAGGATCTCCATCCTCTCCCAGCTCCTAGATATGGAATCTCCAATCGCTCACACCCAAGGCATCTTGATTGAGCCTCAGTACCATCGCACCTCTCGGCAAGTGGCGTTGGGATGGATCAATTTCCATCCTATCACTCGCCGTTCAGCTTGCAGTATGCTTGAATCTCTATACGTATCTCACGAGCTAGTGTATATTCTCTCGGTGGATACATACCACCATCTCTCTCGCCCAGCAGCTCCCTGCCAGTGCTTAAGGCTCTTCCTCTCACCACAGGTCTAACCCCCCTTGCAGCATTTTCTGAGTGGTTAATCTTTATTCTGCCTATGTACAACTCATTCCACTTCGCAGGAGACATTTCATAGGAATGTGTTAGCTCTAGCCACCCCTCCCCTCCCATACATATTCTCTGAGGGGCACAGATAATCTTACTTCATCCTCTCAGATCTATTGGGCGCGCGTATCTCCATCGGTGAATCAGACCAGCCTGAGAGGCATCTGAATTGTCGCGTTATCTTCCACCTCTCTCACACTCCAGATTGCGTGCGTGTCTGACCAGAGAGTACTACCATCTACCCAAGCATCTGGTGGTATCCATTCCACAGTCCGGCATCTAGTTATCTCCAATTCCTTCCAGCATCTGGTAGAATCTCCATCCTCCTGCATAATTTTAAAGCAGGGCTCTAGGAGATTCAAGATACTATACAATTCGTCTTTTTTCTTTAAGCATATTCTTGTGTGTGTGTGATTCTCCTCATTAGTCCTTCTCCTAAGTCTATTCTTGGTGGTAATCTTCCATCCCCCAGACATTATGTATGTGAATTTCTCATCATTCTACTCTAGGCTATGTGGTACTTTTTCATCGAGTACCAGTAGGTTCCCTCCCTAGCTAAGCTCTGGCTGCGGCGACATCTCTCCTACTGCGTTGGAAACTCTCACCTCTGGGCATCTGTAGAAGCTGCGAGGCGGCCTTTGAATACCTACACTACAGATTACCATCCGAGCACTCTGCTCCTTCAAGCGTAAGTGCTATCTTCACAAGATCACACATCGCCGAGCATCTGGTGTGCTGCAGCTAAGACTCGGTGCCTTATCTCTCATCCCAGTATTTTGTGTATATTCTCCTTCTTCTTGAGCAATTCTGGATGGTATATCATCCATTTCCACCACCGCATATTTTTATTTTTTTGGTCATGTTGATTCCCATGCATCTAGGTGATCTCTCCTCCCTAGGCCCTAAGAGCTGGTCCTTAGAATCCTACTGCGTTGCGTGAGACCAGAGTCTTGGCTTCTCGATCAGCTCAATCACACCAAGCATACACATCCCTGTGGCCCTCTCAGTATGTTTTCCTCGAGATCCTCCCCAGAGCTAGCTCTAGGAGTAAAGGCGTTAGATCTTATAGTTCGATCCCCAGCGCCCATCTGGTGGGGATCTGCACTTCTTTTTTATATTATCTCTCTCCTATTCATTATTTTTTTTATGTGTATATGAGAGCATCTATGTGATGCTGATCTGACTCATCCATCGTGTTAGCTTGCGTGCACCCCCATGTTGCTCGAGTCCTATGCCGTGAGTAATGACGCTGTCCACAGGTCACACGCACCGTGGCGGGTCACGATCATTTGCCCCTGGAAGACTGGACATTAATGCATGGTTCTTAGCACTACTCCGTCGAGTAGCTTAGGCTAAGTTTTGAGATCAATCCCCAGTGTCCTCTTGCCAAAGAAGCTGTCCAGTGCATTCTTTAGCGCATACGTGGAGTTTCCATCTCCTCTCTCCACGTCCGCACAATACTGGGGATGGATTCATCTCAGAGATCATACATACGCCAGTTAAGTGCATATGTCGCTAGCAAATCGGCTCACAAGGATCCACAGCCTGCAACAGGAGATCTTGGATATCCAGGATCTCCATCCTCCTGGCAAATTCTGTATGGGATTAGTCAAATTGCGGCTCCCCTGATTTTTCTTGTGGTGATCCTCCATTCTCTTTCCCACTGGTTTATCTGGAGTGGAATGCCTCCATTTTCTCTTTCAGGTACCTTCTTTTTTGTGGATCTCCATCTATGCTCACCCCAGAATCTTGTGTGGAATCTTCGGCAACTCTCTCCACCCCTGGCTCTAGTGTGTATCTTCCAACATATTCACCACCAGCCATACTGAGTTGGTATTTTCTCCAATTTACTTCCGTCAGTGTCCAATATATCATCGTGCTATAGGTTCTACCATCCATACACCAAATTTATCAATCATACTGGTGGGAATCATCCATTCCTCGGTCCCAAGGCATCTTTGGGTAGGTCTCATCCATCCAGGCGAATCTTGGTGGGAATCTTTTTCAGTCCTCCCCAGCATTTGGTGGATCTCCATCCACCCTGGCATCTGATAGATCTCCATCCCCCTGGCATCTGGTGGCTCATCCATCCTCCCTGGCACATCAGGGCTCTTGAGTGGTATTCAATTCCATCCTCCCCGAAGCATCTGGCGTACGGATTCTCCATCCTCCCCAGCATTCCTGGTGGATCTTCATCTTCCGCACCCAAAAGCAATTTGTGAGATCTCCATCCACCATTGGCATCGAATTAAGATCTCACCAAGTAACAACATAATAGGAGACAATCATGCGATGAACATGGCTCCATTCCTCCCTCAAGACTATCTAGGTGGATCTCCATACTCCCATAAAGGTTCTCAGTGGATCTTTCCATCCTCCTGGCATCATAGGTGGATCTCCATCGTATCCACCAAGAATCTGGTGAGATTCTACCTTTCCACCCTGGACAGGTTTGGAATTGATTCTTCCATACCACTCCTTCCTGGTCAATCTGGTGGATCTCTATCCTCCCTGGCATCTGGTGGATTTCCATCCTCCCCAGCTTCTGGTGGATCTCCATCCTCCCCGCCATCTGGTGGATCTCTATCCTCCCTGGCATCTGGTGGATCTTCATCCTCCCCAGCATCTTGTAGATCTCCATCCTCCCGCCAGACATCTACATAGTACAATACCCATCCACCCCCGATGTCATCTGCGTTTTTGACGATTTCACATCCTCCCCTCTGAGCATCACTGTCAGATGGACTGGGTGAGCAAGATCAAAGTACGCATCTCCATCCAGCATCTGCTGTGGAGTTTGAAGTTCTCCCCAGAGAAGGCATCTCAGCCTTTTAGATGCTCGAGGTTCCCAAAACCACCAAGAGAGAATCTTGGCTGTAGATGTTCACATACCTTCGCGCATCTACAGGGGAGATTACTTGTTTTTGGATCCTATGTTATGGATCTGCACAAGATCGAACGTCAACCCAATAAAAGCATTTCTAGGTGGAATCTCGAACATCTAATGCTAGCCCAGCATATCTGAAAGAGTAAGAAAAGGAATAAGCGAATTAGTGATTGTCCATCACATAATCCCCGAGGCAATACTGAGTAGATTTCCAATCCTTCACCACAGCATCTGGTAGAATCATCCACAGTACCTAACACGCCAAATTCATTCTTGTTAAGGATCACCATCACCACAAGGGGAATCTGAATATGAATCTCCAGGGATCCACCATAAGGGCATTACCTCCCTCCCATATTGGATCTCCAAATCTATCCCAGGCATATTCTGGTAGATCTCCATCCTCCCTGGCATCTGGTAGATCTCCATCCACCCCAGCATCTGGTAGATCTCCATCCACCCTAGCATCTGGTGGATTTCCATCCTCCCCAGCTTCTGGTGGATCTCCATCCTCCCCGCCATCTGGTGGATCTCTATCCTCCCTGGCATCTGGTGGATTTCCATCCTCCCCAGCTTCTGGTGGATCTCCATCCTCCCCGCCATCTGGTGGATCTCTATCCTCCCTGGCATCTGGTGGATTTCCATCCTCCCCAGCTTCTGGTGGATCTCCATCCTCCCCGCCATCTGGTGGATCTCTATCCTCCCTGGCATCTGGTGGATTTCCATCCTCCCTGGCATCTATCTGACAGATCTCCATCTATCCCCAGCATCTAGTGGATCTCCAACTATCCCCAGCATCTGGTGGATATCCATCCACCCTGGCATCTAGTAGATCTCAAACATACAACGTCCCAGCATCAATAATATCAAGGGATGGATCCATAAGCCAATTTCCATCCCCAGACAATCTTGAGATAGAGAGGTACTCACGGGATCTCCATCGACCCTGGCATTTATCTGGTGGATCTCCATCTATCCCCAGCATCTAGTGGTGAGAGGTCTCCATCCTCCCCGGCATATGAGTAATATAGATGCCCCCACTCACATACATTCACTTCTCGCGAAGAGGTCTGCCCTTTATCACCTCACTGCTAAATGGCATTATAAGAATATTAGGCTGTGATAGTATTGGATAAGTGGAATTACATTCACATAGAGGACAAATCAGGATAAGCGAACTCACTCTAATACATGCTATGCAGAAATTGCACTGTTCTGCAGGGAGCTTCATTGTGCAGCCGGGATGAGTAGACTGTCCCTGAAAATGAACCAGAATGAGATAAGGCGCAGTCAGGCTAAATTAGGAGGACACTGAAGAAAGAGGTAGATCCTGAGAGTGATAGTGTATGAAAGGATAAAGAAATGTCTGAAGAATTCCATAGACAAATTAGAGAGAAGAAAGGATCATAGAAGAAGACTGGGAAAGAAAAGAATAATAGGAGAAGAAAGAAAATAAATAGTCTTTATTTCCTACTTTCTTCTTCTCTCGTGCAACAGCTGCACACTTCATACCATACTTCGTCTCACCAACCCATTGAGTAATTTTTGAGTACACAGTCATGACGACCACAATGGGGCCCACTTCTATGCATTTCTCTTGTGCGCGAGTACCGAGGGTCCTGGCACTACCAACTCACCTAACCATCCACACATTTCGCCTCCTTCCTCGTAGTCCCTGAAAACCGATGCCATCTGGGCAGCGAATCGGCGATCCTGAGTATGGGTTAGTGGTAACAACCCCCCTCTGATGACAGCGAGTCTTCACTCACTCTCTCTCCCCGTGCGCCTGAGTTCAGAAACAGTGGTCTTCTCTTTACCCTCTCCATTGGAGCAACTACCAACAAGCCTCTACCACCGAGCCCTACTCTGTTAAGTACACAACACAAACATCCCTAGATACCTCCACCACATAGCTGCTCTTCCTGGTGCCAAGCTGCAAACCAAAGTAGGTTTCCAGTGCATTGGCCCACGCATTATGTGCTACAGCCACTTTGATATCAAACACAAAGTGAGCGGAGAACCACTACAGATCACAGAATAATAGCAGTGCACGAGCTGCCGCTTACCCGCATACGATCCATGTCAGAAACAAAGCTGCCTCTTCAATTGGGCTCATATCACAAAATCCTTCCCAGGGACACAGGGACTGGTTCCAGAATATAGCTTATCATATACACTCTCTGCTCCTCGAAGAGTCTAATCACATGTACAACTCCATCCACGGATAGAACCAGGTAAATGGGAAGGAAGTCCAAGCCCAGGTGAGGTCCATCACATCGAGCGAGTCCTTTCCCATGGAGAGTAGTAAGTGTCGCGTGAGGTTTCTCATAATATTCCTTCACCGCATCATGTAAAAGCAAAGAAAAACAGCCTCCAAACACCAAGCCAGAGCGAACAGGGAGGAGCCGGGATGCCTCCAGCGGGCACGCCCCCCGTTTCCTTGCCATTAGTTAAGTGATAATTTATTCATTTTGTCAGTCGTGCCCCACTAGCAAGAAACACATCAAATGAGTGTGGCTATGGCATGGTAGAAGAGAAACAAAGAAATATATAAAAAAATAATTTCACTCATACCAGACTTCCCCCTGAAATTAAATCTGTGATTTAACTCAAGATTGGTATGCGAGTGACTCTTAATAAGCTGAGTGCATAGTAAATAATTCCAAATTAAACAAGGTCTTGATACCCTTTTGACATTTTGATTTCATTTCGTTAGCAAAACAGCTGAGCTGTTAGAACCATTCAATAATGTGTCTCTTAGGAGGCCAACAACTTTCTGTCTTCAGCAATTGACTGCATACATTTGTGAGAAGCTGTTGAGACCTTGAGTGTAATGAGTGGTCAACATAATCATGCTCAGCAAATGTACAATGCTGTACCCATTCAATTGCATACGAAAGGTCGAAGTGGACACCGTCTTCTCCCTCTGACTCGTACGCAAGGCGATCGAGAGTAAAGCCTGCTCTACATTGGCTCTTTCCTTTAGGTGAATGGACTAAGGTTCAGAGACAGGCCACAGCCTGCCCTCAACCACACTGCCAGTGAGTGGAAGGCAGCACGGAGTCTGCATGCTTGAAGCTCCTGGGCACACAGCGCTGTGCATCAGAGAAGGGAGAAGGACAGTAGGGACTCAGTGGGAGTGAGAGGGACCTTCAGGCTGTGTCACAGAACGTGGACACCGTGACCCTTGTGGCTATCCAGCTCCCATCCTCTCTCACCCACATCTACCCAATGTCTCCAGGGGACTGGGGAATCCTCACGTCTGGCTTCACAGCCTCTGCCATTTGAAGCCTCCTGTGTTGTAGAAGCTCTAACTTTCCCCTTACCAATTCCAAAACATAAGTGCTCCTTCTAGTCCCCTCTGAAATTTCTGAAATTTGGTTGTCTCTGGCCAGAGAAACTTTTAGACCATCAATCTGGGCAGAAAAGTGGTGTCGTCACTGCCATAGAAAACAGCTTCAGGAGACCAAAGGCTTGGGCAATAGAAGAAATTTAACCAGACACAAATGGGCAAGATGATTTATTGAAAAATCCACAAGAAAAGCAGGGTGGGCGGGGTCAGAAAGTAGGGGCTTCACATCCTCGCAGCTAGGAAGGAGACGTTCCTTCCGAATGGCAGCTTGAGGGGAGCTACTTTCTCACATGCCCTGGAGGACTCCTGATGCATCCCACGTGTCTGAGGGGGGTGCAGGCAGCCCTCTCACCATCTTGGTGAGTGATAAATTTCACAGCATAATGTTTTTCTTGAGCCTAGTCATTGGTGATGTTGTAAGGCACCATGGGTCACGGGGGTTGTGTGCTAGATGTTCTGCATGGTCAGCCACCAAATGTGTGGTGGGCGTTGATTGTTTTACTTGTCTTGTTTTTTTTTGTTTGAGGGTATTATTTGAGACAGGTGTCTCCCTTTGTCCCATGCTGGACTGGAGCTCTCTATGTAGACCAAGCTGACCTTGAACTTGCAGAGATCACGCTTGCCTCTGCCTCCTGCGTAGGCAGGATTAAAGGCAATGCAACCACTGTGGCTTGAGCTCTTAAAGGGATGGTGCCTTAGCCACCATGTGGGGCGGAACTTAAACCCAGCGCAGGCCTAAGAGACTCGCTCTTAACTCGTGACAAGAAGCCATCTCTCCAGCCCTTTGTGCTTCTTTGACATTTTTTGGCCCTTTGTTTTTACTCAGAGCTGCTAGCCTAGTGACAGTGCGCCTGTAGGCGCGATCTTGTTTCTCTGTAGTGTGGCTGTGTCACCCTGCTGACCTTTCTTAATGTGGACCTTGAAAAGTGGCTGTCAGGCAGCTCTACTAGAGTGAGCAAGATGTGACAGTCACTGTTGTTTCCAATATGCATCACTCCCCACTACTTGGACGAAACGCTCAAGGGCCATGCACAGAAAAGAAATCACTAACAACTATGAGTAATTACGGCACTTCGCGATCCACAGATGCAGGGATCACCATTCGTCCTTGTTGTTTTTCTGGAGGACTTGTTGTTACTTGACTCGCATGATGTCTTCTCAAGTCCAGCCATTTTCCTGCAAAACTATACGATGTCATCTTCTCTCTACTGCTGAGTAGAACTCCCTTGTGATGATTGCCTACTCACATTTCTCTATGCCATCTCATCATTTGAGGACATTTGGGTTGGTTTCCATTCTCCCTTCTGCTATGTAGAGGAGAGCTGAAACTAAACCTGGGCTGGTGCATCGTAGTCTCGCGGTGAGGTGACCTAGGAGTCCGCGTATGGCTGGGTCAGGTTGGAAGTTCATTCCAAGTCTTCCAAGGGTCATCCACACTGCTTTTTCATCGTGGCTGTCGGTTTACATTCCCCCAGCATGGATGAGTGTTCCCTTTCCACACACACCTCTCCAGACCTTGGTATCATTTGTATTCCGTTTGATCCTAGCAGTCTTAGAATGAGAGTAGAAGATTGATATCTCACAAAGTGTGTTTTGATTGCAGTTTTAATGCATAGTCTGTGACATGTTGAACACTCTCCTAAGCTGTATTCTCAGCCACATCTCTAATTCCTCACTTGTGAAGGTCCTGTTAGTCTCCATCTAACGTGCGTGGGGTCATTTTTTTCTTTTCTTCTCTGTTATTTATGTGGATGTTTATACTTAGTTCTGGAACTCAATGCTTTGTCAGAGATGTTATCTGCAGTGATGTTTCCTCCCACTCTGTGCGATTTCTCTTCTCACTGTCCTTTTGATTGTTTCTTTTTGATGTAACAAAGCTTTTGAGTTTAATGAAGAGCGTCCCATTGATGTCCACATTGTCGGACTCCAGAGCTTCTTGTGCAGCTAGCTGTATCTGATCTTAGTAAGTTCTTTCCTGCAACGCTATTCTGTAGTCTTTCAGCTCTGCTTAGCCAAAAATTTTTCCTGTCTCATTGCCTTCAGGAGTTTGGGGGCTTTTCTTGTGATGAGATGCTTAACCCATCTGGACGTTTGACTCTTTGAATACAGGCGAGTGAGTGTTAGGGGTTTAATTTCATTGTGCTACAAGTGGTGA
The DNA here is from genome assembly GCA_009823505.1 of Rhizomys pruinosus. NCBI lineage: Eukaryota > Metazoa > Chordata > Mammalia > Rodentia > Spalacidae > Rhizomys > Rhizomys pruinosus. The sequence continues at coordinate 75,814 of VZQC01004932.1, forward strand.
TCCAGGTTATGCCAACACCACTTGTATATGCTGCAAGATGCTTTGTCGTTTCCAATCTTCATTGTGTGCTTCTTGCCCCAAGCCCTTGTCAAATACAAGATGTCTGAAATTCGACTCTCGCTCATGATATGGATATACTTACCAGTTTGTTCTGATTGGTCAGTCTATACAGGTCTTTGTTTTTGTGCCAGTTCCAGCCTGTTTTTATGACTATAGATATGCTGTGTGGTGTGAAATCTGGTATATTAATCAACTCTCCATTCCCACATTACTCTTTTTGCTCAGAGTTGTTTTGGCTATTGGGGTTCTTTTGTTTCCAAATGAATTTAAGGGACTTTTTTTCCCAAGCCTGTGAAGGAGCTCTTGGGCGATTTTAATTTGGGTATTGCATGATGAGAAATCTATAGCGACGAGAATTTGGGTAGAATGACATTTTTTTACTATGTTAATTTTCCACAGTCCATGAGCATGGGAGGTTTTTCCATCTTTCTGATGTCTTCCTCAATATTTCTTTTTTTAAGGGTCTAAAATTTTTGTTGTCCTAAACGTAGAGATCTGTTGGCTGTGTTGGCCTGTGGTCTTTTGGTTTAGGATTGTTCCTTAGGTAGTTTATGTGTTTGATTGAGCTCATTGGTGATGAAACGGGATAAGTATGCGTGCAATGAATTCCTTTCTCCAGTTGCTTGTTGTTGGTGTTAAAGAAAGCCATTGATTTTGGTATAGGTTAATGTCTGATTGATCACTGCCAACTTTGCTGCAAGCTGTGTTAATCATTTTTACTAGACGAGTCTTTCTTTGGTGGAGTTCTAGCATCCTCTATAACGTCAGATACCAATCATATCATCATTAAATAGGGATAGCTTGACTTTCCTCTTTTCCAATATCTCTTTTAATTTCCTTTCTTTCCTTATTGCTCTAGCCCAGCTGGTTTTCTTTTTTTAAAATTTAAAAAAAAAAAAATTTTTTTTATTTTCTTTTATTATTATTTTTTAAATTTATTATTTTATTTTATTTATTGTGGTGTATGAATGTACTGTTTTTGCGTTGTGTAGATCTGTGCACCCGTGTCGCCGTAGCAATGCCACGGAGGGTCAGGAAGAGGGGTGCTCTCGGAATCCCTGGGAACTGGCTAGTTTGTCGCGTGAATTGGAGTTTACTAGGGGCGGTTCTCAAAGCACACGAATGTGGGTGCTGCGGGCATCTGGCCACAGGTCCTCTGCAAGAGCGGTTTGGTGCTCTTAACGCCTTACGGCGCTTTCCAGGCCGCAAGCGTTATCTCATTATTGTTAAACTTTTTACAAATGTCTATGTGTTTTTAGACTAATGCTTTGTGGTACTCTTACGGATACATTCATTTTCCGAGGTTCACTAGTCTCAGGGCATATTTTCCCTTCCCTATGTCGAACGAGACCTCGTGCACCCACCCCACCCCACCCCAGATCATGCATCTTCCATAAATGTCCAGCATCTTTATACGTCTCACGTTTTTTTCTTCATGTGTTTTTACACTTCAAGTAATATTAATCGAGTTCTACAAGCATTATATATAAATCGTCTCTTAAGCTTCAGATGCTACGCAAGCAGTGTGTAGCTGGCCATAGCGGACACAAGGACCCAGATGGCGGAATCCACCATCCTAGCCTAGGGAGGGGCGGACTCGTTTATTGTTCTGGACCATTCAAGTTGATCAAAATGAGAATCGTCACACGTATTACTTGTCCTGTAGTTCACGATTCACCCCAATCCACAGCCCTTACATTCTAACACAACCCCTCTTCCGCAGAATGTTCCCAAAGGGGCTATAGACTGAAAGGGATGCCAGCGGTGGTATAGGAAGGTAGAGATAGCAAAAAAGTTCACTTTCCTTCGATGGCGAAGCCTGTGTCTTGTCCTATAATGAGCCTGCTTGTCAATTCTGGCGTTTTCCTTTCATGGGCTGACATTGTCCAGGAATAACCTTTTGATCCTACTAATGAAGACAAGCAATTTAGATATATAGGTATCTGAACCAGTACTAATAGTTATGGTTGTTTACTTTGGTATAGACACAGATGTTTTGGATGATATGTTAATCCAGGAATTACATTTTTTTTTCTGTTAAATATGACAGGTCTTACTGTGGCTGTCGTATAACATCTCCTTAACTGTTAGAGGATGTAAGGCCTATGTGGCATCCAGCTGGGTATATCCTCCAAGGAGAGAGCTAGGATAGCCAATTAGATTTGGGATATACAGGCATATGGCTGCCACTGCTGCACAGTATTTCCAGGCAGGTGAGGTGTAGCTGGTGCTGACGGAGGAGTCTTGCTTGACTCAAGGAGACCTATATTTGCTTTATTGGTTTAGTGGCCTTTGGTAACACTCTCTGGTGTTCCAGAGACCATCTGTACACTTGCAAGTGTGTTTCAAGCACTATATTGAAGAGGAGTGGTGACAGGGGGCAGCCTTGCTGAGTTCCTACCTTTAAAGGGAATATTTCTGTCGTTTCCCCATTTAGGATGATATTGGCTGTGGGTTTCCTGTATACGGCTTTGATAACATTGAGGAAGAGCTTGCCAGCTTTTTAAGGACTGGAAAGGTTCTGTCACCCCTTTGCTTCCCAAAAGATTGTTCTCATTCCCCATAATTCCTCACTGGCCCAGGGCCTCTCTGAGTTCTTTTTGGTTTTGTTTTGTTTTGTTTTATCTTGGGAAAATTGATGAGCCTCCCAGAGACGGCAGGAAGGCTGAGATCATTCTGTCGCCCAGCGCAGAGGAAACTCTGGCATCATCCCTACCTAGTGGGGTGAATTTGTACTGTACAGGGCCCAAGACCCTGATGCTCCTGCTGGGGCCACTCTGCAGGCAGCTGTTCCTGAGCTCTAAGCGGCTGCCGCCAGCCACCCAGGGTCGCTTGCACCCCACCACAAACCCTCTCCTTCCTTCCTAGAGCTTTCCTTTAGTTCAATGATCACACAGTCCAGGAAACCTGTCTTTTTTCATCTTTGTCTCTCTAGGGTCCAGCACACCAGCTAGTGCATGGTAGGTGTTTACTACAATTTGTGATGGAGAGAGGAAGGGGTCCTTTGAGGAAGCCACCGCCGCACCCTTCCCTTGCAGGTAGGCTCTGCTTCCTGGGGTGTTGTAGGAAGTGCTCACGTGTGTCCTCACTGTGCACCTTCCTCACAAGCTGGGAGCTCTTCCAAGGAATTGGCTTTGTTCATTCATCTCTTCATACAGAGGGTGCTTGTTACACAGAGGAACTGGCTGAGACCAAATGGATGTGGTGGTCAGTCACTTCCTGGTTGTTCAGAGCTAGCTTTCCCGAAGGAGAGCTAATTGCTAATATCATGGTAACCCACTTACTCCTCCATAGCAGACAGGTATCGGGGTGTTTATCAGGGCAGGTGTTCTCTGTGTTCGTGGATGTGGAGACTGAACTTGGGGCATCCCACAAGCCAAGCAAGTGTGGTACCACTGAGTTGTTTCCCCAGTCTCTTTTATTTATTTATTTTTTATGTGTATGAATGTACTGTCTGCATGTAGGTTTGTGCACCTGTGTCGTGCAATGCTGTGGAGGTCAGAAGAGGGTGTTGGATTCCCCTGGAACTGGAGTCAAAGATGGTTCTCAGCTACCATGTGGGTGCTGGGGATCGAACCCAGGTCCTCTGCAAGAGCAGTCAGTGCTCTTAACCACTAGGCCATCTCTCTAGCCACTCTTCTTTTTATTTGAGATAATGTCTCACCAAATTGCCCAGGATGGCCTTGAACTCACTCTATAATCTAGGCTGGCTTTGAACTTATGATCTTTCTGTCTCAGCCACCCAGGTATTGGAGACTTTGAACTACCAGGCCTGGATTAGGGATAGTAGTCTGTTAACTCTCCCACACACATGTATAGAGAAGACCGAACCGTCTCGTTCCTGCAGGAGCAGGGCTTCCAAGCACAGGCATGGGTGGGCACTCCACCTGAGGATTGAAGAGGGAAGCGTAACACAGCCTCTGGCCTTAGGGTCCTGCCCAGGGACACTCCAGTGTCGGCGCTTGCTGTGTTCCTGTGGAAGGAGATGGGTCCACCTGAGTCCATGGTGAAGACAGGGCACTGTGGCCTTTGCATGGACTGTTGTTTCATTGGATGTTAGCATCTTCAGACTGGGTAAGGCTCAGAGAAGTTCGGGCTGCCACAGGGTCGGGGAGCTCAACTAGTACATAGCCAGGACAGACTTGAATCCAGGTGAGTCTGCTCCTACTCCATGCCCTGACCCATTTTGCTCTGATGTCCGCTGGGTTCTGGGAACCTCCTGCCCTCCTCATTTCCTTCTCAGCGTCCACCCCGTCCTTCCCTCCTGTCCCAGCCTCTTGTTCCTCATGAGCGCTTCTGTCCTTCTTGGTGGCTCTTCCCATGTGTGCCTTCAGCCTCCCATCCTCAGGAAAGTAGCCCCTGTCTATGGCTCATTGTGGCTGAGAAATGGCTCTCCTCTGGCCCTCACCCCCAACCCAAAACATCACCTTCCTTCCAAGGGGCTTTTTCCTTCTGGGCCAGCAACATGTGTGGGCAAAAGTTGAGAATGAAGTAATATCACCAAAATGTGTTTAGTGTCTTTTGTGTGTCAAGCATAGTGCAACCTTAGACAATCTTAGAGAATCTCTCTGGGCCTCAGTTTACCAATGTGAGTGTGAGGGATGGTGACCTTAGTCATGCTATAGGACTGCCATGTAGATTTTCTAGAACAGAAAGAGTTGGCTTCCTTCATTCTCTCACGCCCAAGATCTTGGTTCATGAGAAGAAAGGAGAGAGTAGGGCTTGAGACAGGGCTCAGTCAATAGAGGGCTTGCCAGGCTAGCATGAGGACCTGAGTTCGATCCCCAGGAGCCACATAAAAAGCCATGCGTGTGGCCAGGTGTGGTGGTGCACGCCTTTAATCCTAGCACTTGGGAGGCAGAGGCGGGTGGATCTCTGTGAGTTCAAGGCCAGCCTGGATTACAGAGTGAGTTCCAGGACAGCTGGGGCTACAGGGAGACCCTGTCTCGAAAAGACAAAAAAAAAAAAAAAAAAAAAACTGGATGTGGTGGCACATGCCTTTAATCCTAGAACTTGGGAGGCAGAGGCAGGTGAATCTTTGTGAGTTCAAGGCCAGCCTGGTCTTCAGAGTGAGTTCCAGGACAGCTGGGGGCTACAGGGAGACCCTGTCTCAAAAAGACCAAATAAAAAAAAAAAAGCCATGCGTGGTGGCACAAACTTGCAAGGTAGGAGCAGGTAGATCCCCAAGGCTTGCTGTCCAGACAGCCTGGCCTAGTCTGAAAGCCCCTGGTCATGGCAACAGTCTCTGTCTCAAAAACCAAGGCAATGGCCCCTAAGGAATGCCTGGGCTGGGCTTCAGGCCTCCACACACATTCTTTTTCTTTATAACTTTTAAAAATTGTTTTTCTTTTTATGTATTGCCTGCATGTATGTAAGTGCGCCTGTGTTGTGCAGTGCCCATGGAGGTCAGAGTGAGTTTCAGATCCCCTGGAACTGGACTTATGGATAGTCGTTAGCTGCCATGTCAGTGTTGGGAATCAAATCCAGGTCATCTACAAGAGAGCTAGTGCTCTTAACCGCTGAGCCATCTCTCCAGCTCCCTCCACACATATTCTTTTTTTGTGTGTGTCTTTTGAGACAGGTCTCCCTATAGCCCCAGCTATCCTGGAACTCACTCTGTAGACCAGGCAGGCCTTGAACTTACAAAGATTCACCTGCCTCTGCCTCCCGAGTGCTAGGATCAAAGGCGTGTGCCACCAGGCCCAGCTCATACATTCTTATACACATGAACACACACACACACACACACACACACACTGAGAAACACACACAGATACACACACTCGATCACATATAAAGGACAGAGGGAAGGTGGGAGAAATGGAGGCCTAGGGAGAATCATCATTTGCCCAGAAGAATGCTTTACATTGACTGTGGAGCCCCAGTGTGCCCAGGGTCCCCAAAGCCATGCTGATGCTGGAGATCAACAGGCAGAAGGGATGCTCCTCTCAGCTACTTGGAAGGCACAGCCTTGGTAATGCACACACACAAGAGAACACATATGTTCAGCTTTATTTCTTTCCATGCCAAGAAGTACAGAATCATTGGTGTGTATGGTGGGGAGGGGGCAGTTCTTGCTGTTCCCCAGGGAGTCCAAGAAGAGGCTGAGCCAACACCCACAGCTAGAGAACCACTGTGTTCATGAGCTGCCAACTGAATCAAGACAGAGTTGGGACAGCAACGCTCCTGTCCCCCACCATCCCCAGCTTCAGCATAAACCGGGGGTACTGGGATCCCGGTGGCCAGGACTGTGAGAACCATTCCTCAGTCTTCTCCCATCCCAACAGCCCTGTGCTCCCCTCTGCCTAATGGCTGCCTCTCGGCTCTGAGCTGCGTCCCTGGCACCACAAAAAGGCTCCCAGGTTATTCTTGCCTGAATGGAAGAACCTTCCTGCTAGCCATTCTCTGAGGCACAGCACTCAAGTGTTCGGGATTTAAAGTACAAACAAGTGTGTACATGTGTGAGGGGTATGTGTGTGAGGGTGTAACCACGTGTGTGAGGGTGTACGTGGCAGGTCTGGTGTACCTGTGTGACTGGGATGCTGGAAGGCCTGGTAGGTGTGTGCTGTGCTCCAAGGATCTGGAGGCTGTAGACAGAGGCCACTTTGCCTCCTCTCTCCCATGTAACAATCCCTAGACTCTTTCAGTGTTCCTCTTATTGAGGGTCCTGAAGCTGGGCCCCACACACAGGGCCTGGGGAGACCCTCCACTCGTGACCAGGAGCCTGCGCTGAGCTGATCTCATCAGCATCACGTCTACCCTGAGCTGACCTCCCAAGTCACACAAATTGACAAACTGAGCTCACATTCTTCCTCCCTCCAGTAAATGGGGACAGCTCTATTTTGGCTTCAAAGATCCCATAAAGGATACCCAGCCAGTCTTGACTTTAAGGAGCATAAATCTGAGTTTATTCTCTCAATGGGGGGCTGATATAGGAACACCAACCCCAAAGGAACAGCCCTCAAGCCCTCTGCCCTTCCAGCTGCCACTCTGACCCTGAAAGGCCCAGAGTTGCCGCTACAACTATGGTGCCCCCCAGCAGACAGTGCTTCTGTGCTAACCTGCCTGCCCCGGTCTCTGAGATGAAGGCACGAGGGCCTAATGCTGTGAAGAAGAAGCAGACTTCCAATCCTCAACCAGTGTGGCTGGTTGGGATCTGTCCACCACTGAGGGCAGTGCCCCTGGCTGCTGGGTAGAGCAGGTCTGTGCCATTCATCCCCAGATCTGAGCTGAAGGAGAAGAAGATGGAAATGTGACATGGGGTAAGGACAGAGACAAAGAGTAGGAGGCAAAGGGTCCTGCTCAGCTCCTCTCCCTGTGCCTGCCAGGTCCCAGGACACAAAGGCTTCTAGGCTCCTGCATCCCACTCCCCACCCCCCTCCAAGGACCCACTCACCCTTCAGCTAAGCCCTTCCTCTTAGAATCTTGGGACACCAGGTCAAGAAACAAGCCTTCACAAGAATTCTCCAGCCTGTTCCCTTCCAAACAGTGGCAAGGACCCCTGACAGCATGCAAGTCTGTGAGTCACCAAGGAGGGGTCTCTAAGCCACTTGTAGGGCAAGCCTTTGTTGTGTGGGTGGCCAGGGACACAGGGCCAGCCATAGACTATCTGATGAAGCTGTGTTAGGAGCCCGAAGTCACGTCCCAGTGCCCTGTATGGGGCTCCTGAGCCACTTTGCATGGGTCCCAAAGATTGGATCCCAGACCTCCCAGGAGACTGCAGCCGGACAGGGCTCAGGCCCAGCACCTCCCCACTGGCTAGTGCCCCAGGTTACAGGGCAGGTAGGAAGCAAAAGGCAGACTCCATTGTCCTGGAAGACTCTCTGAGATCAGAGTCCTAAGCAGAAAGACCCTGAGGCTGACGTTTGGTAAAAGCTGGAGGTGTGTCATGTCATGTTGCCCCTGCCCCAGTCTTCACTTTGCAGTGGGGGATTCCTGTGTGGCTTTCGCCTCTTTCCAGGGATGCAAGGCCCTGTTCTGAGCAGCCTTCAGGCTCAGGCAGGACCACAGCAGGCCATGGTACAAAACATGCAAGCAGTCTGTTTGCCCCCCCCCCACGTCCAGAAAAATAGAAAGGATCTCAAAGTCCTTGTCCACTGGCACAGGGTGTGTCTGCTTCTCTCTTGGCTGGGGGGCTGGTTTTCTTCTCGCTCTGGCAGTTTACGCTGCGTGTAGGTCCCAGGAATTGTGGGGATGAGAAACAAGCCAGAGAACTGGGGTCAAAAGGCAAGGGATATATCCAGGAGATTAAACCACATTATTCATTATCAAGGGCAATTTCTTTTCCTTCCTTCCTTCCTTCCTTCCTTCCTTCCTTCCTTCCTTCCTTCCTTCCTTCCTTCCTTCCTTCTTTCCTTCCTCTCCCATGGGCTGACAATGGAATGATGTGGTGGTTTCCTTCCAAGTTTGTGCTTTTGGAGCCTGGGGACAGGTGGGCACTTGGCAGTCACCATTCTGTTCTCTGTGGGGCCTGTGGGTTCAGAGCTCTCCAGCTGGTCGGCATCTGCCTCTGCTAGAAATAGCTCCTTGGCTACTTCGGAACTGTAAAAAAAAGAACAGTTACGGTAGAACTGAGAATGCTGGGTCTTAGGTCCCTGCTGTGAAGAGCATGGCCCCACACTGAACTGTTCCGTGGTGGAAAATGGTGACAAGGATCAAGTACAAGGACATCTTCTGTTTGGGACTATTGCTGGAAGAAATCTCCTTCCAGAGAAGGAAGATTCCAGAGAACACTGTGGCCTGGTTGGTGATTGGTTAAAGGGTAAGCATGGGACTCTAACTGGGCCAATCAAAATCAGTCCTGAGGGCATAGTGACCCATGCCTTTAATCCTAGCACTTGGGAGGCAGAGGCAGGCGGATCTTTGTGAGTTCAAAGGTCTACATAGCGAGTTCCAGGACAGCCAGAGCTACAGGGAGACTCTGTCTCAAGAAGACAAAAAAAAATANAAATTTTAAGGCAGGGTCTCCTGTAGCCTAGGCTGAACTTAAGCTCACTTTGTAACCAAGGTTGGCCTTGAGCTCCTGATCTTCCCGTATCCATCTCCCAAATGCTAGAATTACCGACATATGCACTATGCCTTGACTGTGCTTTTTTTTTTTTTGGTCTTTTTTGAGATAGGGTCTCCCTTTAGCCTCCCGAGTGCTGGGATTAAAGTTGTGCGCCACCATGCCCAGCCTAAAACAGTTCTTAGCTGCCATGCGGGTGCTAGGAATCAAACCTGGGTCCTCTGCAAGAGCAGTCAGTGCTCTTAACTGCTGAGCCATCTCTCTAGCACCCCCCTTTCTTTAATTACTGCTTAATCACTGGACCTATTAGCATGTATTCCTCTCCTAGAACATTGTTATCCCTGCTAGTTCTCATCCTGTCATCACAGAGAGAACTCCTGGCCAGGAACGAAGCCAGCGCATTGGAAAGCGGGACAAGGGTGTGAGACACATTCCTTTCACCATCATCTAGTCACCTGGGTACAGCCTTGTGTGAAATTAGAGTAATCTATGCTGAAATTTTTTATGAAAACTATAAATTTCCTTTGCCAGTTGGTGTTCAGAAGTTGTGCTGGCTGACAACCATCAGGGGACCAAAGCAGTCTGGGGCAAGGTGAGCAATAGAGAACCCAATGCCCCAGGCTAGTGGTTCCTGCCACTTGCAAACCTCTGCATCCATCAGACCCCACACAAGTGAAGTAAACTGACGCCCAGAGTATAAGGAACATGCTTTTGTCTTGTACAGGAAGAGAATGGAGGACCTGGACTCTAAGCCCAGAACAGCTGGCTATAATAAACTCTTATGCTTGCTTCTCCTGACTAGCCATGGCTGCCTAGGCCCCAACCCGATCCTAGACTCTGAGCGAGCACTCTGTATGTAGGCTAGGGTCTCCCATTACTAATGCTTGGAATCTTAGCAAAATGCAGATTTGGAGCCCGGGACTTGGCTCTCTAGCATGAATAAGACCCTGGGTTCCATCCTAACACTTCGAAAAAGAAAACAAACAAAGAAAAGATGTCTAAAATGCAGATTCCCATTCAGTTACTGCAGGGTGGGGTCTGAGGTTCTAACACACAGCCCTAGGCAGTGTCCCTGCTGCAGGTCTAAGGAACATATTTTGAGCAGCAAGACCTTTCAGGAGAGGTTTGGCTGGATCACCAACTTAAGCAGAGATGTCTGATGCCTCCCATGCTGGGGACAGCACTAAGAGGTGGAGGCTCTACACCCACAAAGCGGCAGCTGACAGTATCTCTTACAAAGGGCTCTCCTGAGATAATGTCCCCAGCCACCTTTGCGTGCTCTCGAGAGTGCTGCTTCCTGCCTGCCCCCACTACTCAACAAGGAGGCCTGTTCATCAGCTTACTTAGTGATCACGTTCATTATCTTGAGTGATGCTCACAAAACCCTCCATGCTGGAGGCTTGTTCTTGGTATTTTATATTTGAAAACATAGGTTCAGCCAAATGGGACACTGGCCCAGGTCCCAGGCCATAGAGCTAAGACTGGAATTCTTGGCCTCTGACTCTAGGCCAGTGCCCTTTCTACACTCTTTTCTATTGATCCTGTGATTCCAGACATAAGATGAGTCAGAAAACCCATCTTCACTCAAATAGTTGAGACAGGGAGATCTGACCACTGTTCTAGAGAGGAAGCGGCTCTACCCCTCCCCTACCCACGGCCTCTCCCCACATGCTCCCGTTGCTCTCTGCAGTGGTGCCTTACCTGTGAAGTTGACAGTGACAGCCACAACGATGATGACGATGCCCAGGATGATGAAGCTGATGCTGAGCAGCCGGGCCAGGCGGCCCAGCCTCCGTGCCCCGTCCAGGTCCCCCTGCTGCACACTACTTCGAGACTGCAGAGAGAGGACAGAGAGATCTCAGGGAAGCTGTCCTCAGTCATGAGAGTGAGGAAGCCATGCGGCGGCCTCTCGAGCTCGCAGACACATTCCATCCTTGCTGCCACCCACAATCCAGTGGCCCCTCCTGGATACACGACCTGGACTTCTTGTGGGGACTTCTCTGCAAGGGGACAGCTAGACACAGAACCAAGTGCTGGCACTTCCTCTCAGGATAATGACGGGGCAGGGTGGGAGTGGCAGTTGGTACGGTAGAGACCCAGGCCCTGAGAGGGTAGACCAGGTCAACTTGTAGAGCAAACAAGCAACAAGCCCTGTGGTCCCTTCCCAAATGTGATGCCACGTGTCTGCTTCTTTCCTCTGTGGCCTCCTTCCTACCACAAACCCAAACAAAACCACTGGCCTCCCTCCTCACTCTCGCTCCTTCTGTGACTGGGACTTTGTTCAACACAGTACATCTTCTGGATTGCACAAAGGTGTCTTGGACAGGCCGTCCTGGAAGGCCCAGCTGGGTAGAATAGCCCTAATCTGTGTCTTGCTTCTTCTTGGTGAGCTCTTTTTCTCTGGAACCTGGTAAATCTGGTGAAATCAGGTGGATACAGGTCAGATGGGGAATGCAAGAGGAAGGCAGCCCCTGGGTGGCCCTGGGTACTTTAATCGGAGATGTATCCAATCAAGGGCTGACCCTGAGTCATTCCTATTGTGGCCAGGGTTGGCCCCATGACCCCAGTCCTTACCTTAGAACCCCTCTGTTTTTCTTTGGCTTTGTAGATTTGCCCAGACCCCTAGGACCAGGCACAGAGGGTCCACCAAGGGTGTGAGTGCTTTCAGAGCTACAGGCAAGTCATTTGAATTTGGGGTTATTTGGGGGTTTTGTTGCTGTTGTTGTTGTTGTTCTGAGAATAGAAGCCAAGGCGTTACACATGCTGGGCGAGCGCTTTACCACTGGCCTATATCCTCAGTCCTTAAATATTTTTTTTAATCTTGGCAGAGTCAAGACACTAAAATGACCAAGCTGGCCTTGAATTCGCTCCTAGCCCAGGAGTCACAACCCTGCCTCAGCCTCTCGGTCCACCGGGCCCAGCCACATATTTTATTTTCTGGTTCTTAGAGGCTTTGGGGTGCAACAGAGAAATGTGGTCAAGTCCCAAATGATGATGGCGGCTGCTGACAGTGACTTATTGAGCCCACCCCTTCGCCAGGCAGCTTGTCCAAGATGGCACCTGGTGATCTCCCTGGCTTCACATCACCCTGGCAGGTTGGCAGTGCTGCCCCACTTCCTTCATGGAAGGTTGAGGACCGGGGACCCTTCCTCCTCTCTCTGCTCCTGATCCAGGTGCCCCCCACGTTGGCGTCCTGTTCTTTTCACCTTGTCAATTATAGCCAACCTCCTAACTCTGCCTTTCCATTCAAGTGACTTCTGGACAGGGTGGCATGCAATTCCATCTGCTTCTTGCCTTGTATGGCTCCTCTCACTTGCTTGCCTATACCCTAGTTATTGGCAATAGCTGATGTCCAACTAGGTCACAACTATTAGCTTATTTGTTTGTTTGCAGTGCTGAGGACTGAACCAATCCTTGTATATACTAAGCCAGTGCTCTACCACTGAGCCACATCTCCAGAGACCACTGAGCCACATCTCCAGATACCACCTTGCTGACGTGTTCCCCTCCTAGTCAATTCCACTTGCTACTCTCCTTTCTACTGTCCTTGCACCTGCCCTAGCTCCAAGCATCCTTTGACCTTAGACAGGCTAACATCTTCCAAAGATCTCCCTGGCTTCCAGCTCTGTTCTCTTCTATTTCACGCCTCACATTACTATTTCATTCCACAGATATTCATACCAGGCACTGTGTCAGGTTCCAAGAGTTTCAGCGTCTGTGCTCAGGATCTTACAACCTGCTGCCTCTTCTGCAGCCACCCAAATAAAGACAAACTTGCAAGTATAGAGGGTGTTACAGAGAAGAGACACATGACCCATGAGGGCTTATGAAACTGGAGAAGCAAAAAGGAATTCCCAGAGGAAGGGGTGCAGAGGTTGATATGAATGATGGGTAAGAAATGGGTAGATTTCTTCTCTAAAGGAAGAAGAGTTTTCAGGCAGAAAGTGTGGTGTGCAAATGGCCCATGAAGCAGATATGCACACTCAACATTCGATGTCTGAGAAAAACAGGAGGCACCGGACGAAGGCCAGTGTGGCTGGATCTGACAGCACTGGGATCAGGAAGCTACAGAGGTGAGCAGGACTCTGCCCAGCCGAGACGAGATGGCTCCTGTTCCCAGAAGTAGCAGGAGATGGGGAAGGAAGGACAAGGGAATAAAACAACTGGATACCAGCTTCTGCGTGGCCCCCGTGTGTTAGTGAAGGTCACAGTGGAGATGAGGAGGCGCATCAAAAGCTACGCCAAAAGTTCAGCGAGAACGGATCGGAGGGGTGGCTCAGGGCTTGGGAGCATCTGCTGTGACAGAGGACCTGGGTTCAATCCCCAGCACCCACATGGCAGTTAACAACCATCTGCAAGTCGGGTTCCAGGAGAATTGGATGCCCTCTTCTGACCTCTACGGACATTCCAGAACACCAGTGCACTTACACACATGCAGGCAATATGAAATAAAAATAATAAATAAAGCCAGGTGTGGTAGCATATACCTTTAATCCCAGCACTGGGGAGGGAGAAGCAGGTGGATCTCTGTGAGTTCAAGGCCAGCCTGGTCTATATAGTGAGTTCCAGGACAGCTGGGACAACAGGGACACCCTGTCTCAAAAAGACAGAAAAAATCAAAACTTAAAATTGTTGATTATAAAAAATAAAATGGGGGCTGGAGAGATGGCCTAGCGGTTAAGAGTGCCGACCGCTCTTGCAGAGGACCCGGGTTCGATCCCCAGCACCCACATGGTGGCTGAGAACCGTCCGTAACTCCAATTCCAGGAGAACTCCAGTTCCAGGGGAATTCGACACCTTCTTCTGACCTCCTCGGCTTTGCACAACACGGGTGCACAAACCTACATGCAGACAGTACATTCATACACATAAATAAATAAATAAATAAATAATAAATAATAAATAAATAAAAATAAATAAAGTGGAGAGTAACTGAAGGAGACACCTGAATATTGATTGACCTCTGACCTCCACATGCACACACACACATGCACACACACCCCACATGCACATGAACACACACACACATACTCAAATTCAGGGGCTCATTCAAATGAGGGGATGGCACAGTGGGTAAGAGCACTTGCTCTACAAGCATGACTTACCATCCCCAGTAGCCATGTAAAAATCAGGGCATGGATGTGCGTGCCTGTAACCCCAGAATGGGGGAGGGGAGCAGAGTCCTGAATGCTCACTGGCCAGCCAGTCCAGCCAAAACAGCAAACTTCAGTCAATTGTGCTGGCCCGTCTTTCATCCCACCACTCAGGAAGCAGAGGCAGGTGGATCTCTGTGAATCAGAGACCAGCCTGGTCTCCACAGTGAGATTAAGGCCGGCCAGGGCTACACAGGGAGACCTTGTCTCAATAAATAAATTAAATAAATAAATAAATAAATAAATAAATAAAGCCAAAACAAACAAACAAAAAAGCAAGCTTCCAGTTCAGTGAGAGACACTGTCTCAGGGCAATAAGAAAGAGAGAAATGGAGGAAGATAGTACTTTGGTCTCCACATGCACACACACACACACACACACACACACACACGCATACACACAAAGTGAGATGGTAGTGCTGAGAGTCTCACCTACTCCCCACCTTCCAACCTTCCCGCTTCCCACCTTCCCACCTTCCTGCTTCCCACCTTCCCACCTTCCCACTTCCCACCTTCCCACCTTCCTGCTTCCCACCTTCGCCGCTTCCCAACTTCCCCCCTCCGGGCCACTTCGCGTCCATCCGGAAAGTGGCCAAACTTCCAACTGCCCACTTGCCAACCGGCCCGCCGCCAACAGGAACAACGGACGAGGCAAAATGAACACCGTACGCTGCCCACCTGACAACCGGACGCGTCCACCGGAAACAAAGGACGATGACCACGTCCCCCTGCCACAACTTTCCACCTGAAAAAGGACAAACGGAAAAAAGGCAAACGGCAAAAAGGAAACGTGTCAAACGGAAAAAGGCTCACCAAAGCAACCTGAAGGCGGAAAACCGGAGCATCCTGCACGGCACAACCTGACAACCGGATATGCGGACAACCGTACCACATTAAAAACCGTAAAACTCGTCCAAAGCGGCAAACCTGAAAGCGGCAAAAATGAAACACATGCACGTTGACAACCGCAACAGGAAGCGGTCCAAACTGCCCACCTTCAAAATCGTCAAAATGCAACCAACCCTTGCACCGCCTGCCCCCCGGCACATCGTCCAACTGCCCACCTTCCCACGTCACACCTGCCCACTTCCACCTGACCACCGGCCCCGCTGACAACCGGACAACTGCCCACATTCCCACCTTCCCCCTTCCCACCTTCCCACTTCCCACCTTCCCACTTCCCACCTTCCCACCTTCCTGCTTCCCACCTTCCCACCTTCCTGCTTCCCACCTTCCCACCTTCCCACTTCCCACTTCCCAACTTCCCACCTTCCCACTTCCCACCTTCCCACTTCCCACTTCCCACCTTCCTGCTTCCCACCTTCTGGCTTCCCGCCTTCCCACCTCCCACCTTCCCACTTCCCCGCTGTACTATGGGCCCAGATCCTTCCACCCTTTAAGGACTGATTCTTTTTTCTTTTCTTTCTTTTTCTTTTTCTTTTTGTCTTTTTGAGACAGGGTCCCCCTATAGTCTCAGCTGTCCTGGAACTCACTCTGTAGACCAGGCTGGCCTTGAACTCACAGAGATCCACCTGCCTTTGCCTCCCAAGTGCTGGGATTAAAGGTGAGTGCCACCACACCTGACTAAGGACTGGTTCTAATGATATCCTTCATGAAGCCTGCCAAGATTCCTCCACCTCTGATGGAACAGTAATAAGCCCTCCCAATATCTGAGTGTGTACTTTGTGCCTAGAATGATAGTTTGCCCTCCATCAGGGCATTGCATTTCCCAAACACACTGGTGAAGCAACAGTGGAGCCAGGGTATAGACCACCCTGTGTGCATGTGAGAGATGCAAGTGCCAGAGAAAGGCCACATGGGTAACAGCCACGCTGGTGGTGACACATGCCTGTAACCCCAGCTCTCTGAGAGGCCTCATGAGTTAGAGGCCAGCCTGGGCTACATTGTAAGATCCTGTGGAGGAAGACAAGCCTTGACTGCTGTATAAGGGGAGCTAGATTTGGTCCTAGAGGCCAGTGAAAGGTGTATGTGTGTGTGCACATGCGTGCGTGCATGTGCATGTGCGTGTATGTGTGTGTGTGTGTGTTACCATGCACCACCACTCCTGGCTTGGGAATGCAAGTCTTACTGCAGTGTGGAGGATGGGCTAGACCAGTTGGGGAGGGCGCAGTGAGGAAGGGTGGACAGAGTCAAAGACTTGAGTAGAGGGCTGGAAAAGAGTTTAGCTTGCAGAAATGATGAAGCAGGAGGTCACGTGGGCTAGGAGAGAGACTGGTTGGGGGGCTGTGGAGGTCGTTGGCTTGAGCGACGGAAGAGTGGAGATAATCCTCCCTGAGATGGCTAACAAGGGCCCATTCATGAGAACTGATTCACCCACTAATCTATGTCACCTCCAGCCACCTGGATAGCCATCCCAGGTCATTGAACCCATGATATCAGTGACAACTTTAGGAGGAAGAGGAGATAATATAGAGAAAGGACTTGAGGGTTTGCAAGAAGTTCAAGTTTACAATCGTAGGGCCCTAGAGCATGGTATCACACACCACGATCGTAGGGCCCTAGGGCATGGTATCACACACCACGATCATAGGGCCCTAGGGCATGGTATCACACACTAATAATCCTGGCTACTCGAGAGGCCAAGGCAAGAGAATCAAACATTCAGGGTCCAACCTGAACAGCTTAGAGACCGATCCTGTCTCCAAATAAAATTGTTAAAGGTTTGAGGAAAAATGCTGTGGCAGAACACCAGCCTAACTTGTGCAGGGCCTTGGCTTCAGTCCCAGGTACTTCAAAAGAAAAAGGAGAGAGGGACTCTGGAACTGCCTTGAATAATTCCCAAGGAACCCTCAGCAGTGAGCATCACAGGCAGGGCACAGGACATCTCTGAGATGAGCCCTGCTGCAGAGTCACAGAGAAACAGCAGCACACGTAGTAATGATTCAGCACCGTGGAGAGAAACAGGTGCCTATGTAAATGGGGCGGCAGAAGTGATTTCCCGCTCAGCCCTAGCCCTGTCTCTCCTTCATGCACAGAGCGACTAGTCTCCGCAGTTCAGACACACGTGTGCCTTTGGGTCTGAGAAACACTAGCACACACTCCTGGCTGGGGCTCAGCACATCTGCCCTGTAAGTAAACAAACATACAAATAACCCAATCTAAGTGTGGAGAAAATTGCTGCTTCCTCAACAGCACTTGATCAGTTACTGAAAATGCCCAAGGAGGGCTGGAGATACCGTTCAGTTGTCAGAGTGCTCGCCTAGCATGTACAACACCCAAGTTCTATCCCCAGCACCCCATAAACCAGGCATGGTGATATATGCCTGTAATCCCATAATTCCAGTATCTAGGAGTCATTCTGCTCGTGGTCTTGCTGCAGGAACATGGCCCTTTCTTAGCCTGCCCTGGAAGTCGTATCTGCCCACCTGCCCCCCTACCGGCCTCATGGGGACTGCTGTGCACAGTGAGGCTGTGACTGGACACCTGTAACTACTGCTCTTCAGACAGAGCCCCTGACCCTACCCCCCTGACCGCAGCAGGTTTAGTGAGGAAGAAGATCTAGGAGAAGGAGAGAGGTAAGGTAAGAGAGGAAGTGGAGGTTTTTTTCTTCCCTGCACACATAGCAGAAACGTTTGTTCTTCCTGGAAGTGTCCCCAAAGCCAAGTGTGAGGTGTGGCCATGACAGAACAATGGATTCAGTGTCCAGTTGATGGGCCTCTTACCAGCTATGTGGCCATGGACATTCTGCATGGGTCAGCTACCTTGTCTGCTCAATGGGCCCCATGAACCAGACTGTCCCTCATAGAACATGCTTTGCACACAGTAGCATGCTCTGGAGAGGCTCCAGAGATGTGGATCTCCCCCCCATCCTGGGGTCAAGGGCTGCACTTGGTAACCCATGGGGACTTCCAGTAAGGAGTTCTGAAGTAGCTTCGACATCTGGAGCCCCACGTAGGAAACTAACAAGTGTCTCTGTGACCTGTCCCCTGCTGCTGTCAGGAGGAGCATAGTGTGGAACCCTAGATGAATAACTGACTTCTCCATCCACAGGGCAGGAATGGCCTAGGAGACAGACTGGCTTCCAGAAAAGGGTAATAGATGCCCGGCATGGTGGTGCACACCTTTAATCCCAGCACTCAGGAAGCAGAGGGAGGACATTCATCTCTGCAACAACACTCCATTCCCGAAATCTGAACCCCCCCTTATCTTCCGCACCCCATCATGCTATTGGCACCTGCTGCTCTCTGAGCCCCAATCTGTGACCTCTGCCTCTCCTCCAAGGTTATTACCCACTCCTTGTCCAGTCCTTCCCTTACACTTATCATCTCGGCCACTCTTGTCTGCATCTGCTGTGTCACCTGACCCTGATATGATGGCCTCTCTGCCACCCAGTGGCCCAGTGACCATTGTCTACAAACCTATACAAGTCACATACCCACGTAAGTAGCTGGAGGCCCTGATCCATAGTCTCTAGCCTCAGCAGAGCCTGTGGCCATTAACTGTCTGTCCCTGGTCACCTCCCCTTCCTTGTGCCATAGGCCCTATTTCTCAGCAAATAAGGATGTGGCCTTCCATTCCCTGTGAGCACAGAGGTCTTAGAACTCCCTTTCCTCAGGACTTCTCTCCCGCTCGTCCCTCCATCGACCTCCACCCCTCCCTTTCTCCAGGGCTCTCCATCACCAGACACCTGGAATCTACAAGTGGCCAACCTAGTAGACCCAGGCGTCGCCAGGGCCTTTGGCCACTCCCTCTCTTCAGACCCCGCCCTCACTCTCCCCTCCCCCAGCTCTCCTCCCACCTCCTGGAATCTCCTTTTCAAACCTCCCCTCTGTTCCCTTCTCTCTGCCCACCTTGCTTTTGTTTTGGGGGGTTTGGTTTTGTTTTTGAAATAAAGCCTCACTGTGTAGCCCAGGGTGGTCTCAAACTCACCATGTAACTAACGCTGCCCTTAAATTCGTGGTGATTGTCTGGCTTCAGTTTCTCATGTACTGAGGTGACAGCCATGTGCTACCACACAGCATCATCCTATAAATGTTGAAGGTTCCAGAACTAGCTCTAAGACGCCTCCAATATTTCTGAGTTCTTTATCCAGAAACCTGAGCACATATTCACACACACACACACACACACACACACACACACACACACACACGGTGCCCTTCTTTCTCAGTCTCTTCAGAGTCACTGGAATGAAACTTAAGAGCAAGTTCCCGCCGTGCACCAGCCTCCAGCACACTCTTACCCTGTCCAGTGCCAAACAGCAGCCTCCCTTCTTGGGTGCCCACTTTGTAGTGACTATCACTGTGTCTGGCTCCTAAGTCGGATGCAGGCACTGTGGGGACCAAATGTCCTCTACCACTTCATTCCCTCAAAACAAGCCACCTGCCATCAAATGGAATGAATGAATGAACCAGTGA
Organism: Rhizomys pruinosus; assembly: GCA_009823505.1. Taxonomy (NCBI): domain Eukaryota; kingdom Metazoa; phylum Chordata; class Mammalia; order Rodentia; family Spalacidae; genus Rhizomys; species Rhizomys pruinosus. Next base: position 95,412 of record VZQC01004932.1, read on the forward strand.
AGAAGTGAATGAACGGAAGGACAGTGTAGCCAACTCTTACAGGGTTTCCTAAGCAACTCCTCTGCCCCTTGCCATGAGCCTGGTCCATGACTCAACAACTACATCTCTAGTACTCTTTATTTTTCAGTGCTGGGATCAAACCTAGGACTGGTGCCCACTAAGCAAGTGTTCTTACTCCCACCAACTCTTTCTTGCTTCCTTCCTTTTTTCTCTTTCTTTCTTCCTTCCTTCCTTCCTTCCTTCCTTCCTTCCTTCCTTCCTTCCTTCCTTCCTTCCTTCCTTCTTTCTTTCTTTCTTTCTTTCTTTCTTTCTTTCTTTCTTTTCTTTTCTTTTCTTTTCCCGACAGGGTCTCACTGCGTAGTCCTGGCTGGCCTGGAATTCACAGAGATTCACCTGCCTCTGGCTCCCAAGTACTGGGATTAAAGGTATGCACCACCATGCCTGGCTATTTATTTATTATTTATTTATTTATTTTTGGTCTTTTTGAGACAGGGTCTCCCTGTAGTCCCAGCTGTCCTGGAACTCACTCTGTAGACCAGGTCGGCCTTGAACTCACAGAGATTCATTCACCTGCCTCTGCCTCCCAAGTGCTAGGATTAAAGGCATGCGCCACCACTCCTGGCCAAAATTTTGAAACAGGATTTTTTTTTTGGCATTTTTGACACAGGGTCTCCCTTTAGTCCCAGCTGGCCTAGAGCTTACTATGTAGACCAGGCCGGCCTTGAACTCATAGAGATCCACCTGCCTCTGCCTCCCAAGTGCTGGGATTAAAGTCATGTGCCACCACACCCGGCTTTGAGACAGGATCTTTTATTTTTTATTTATTTATTTTTTTGTCTTTTTGAGACAGGGTCTCCCTGCAGTCCCAGCTGTCCTGGAACTCACTCTGTAGACCAGGCTGGCCTTGAACTCACAAAGACCTGCCTGCCTCTGCCTCCCGAGTGCTAGGATTAAAGGCGTGCGCCACCACGCCCGGCGAGACAGGATCTTTTAAAGTCTGGCCTTGAGTTTATTCTGTAAGCCAAGCAGACCTTGAACTTGCAGTCCTCCTCCCTTAGACCTTAGTGTCTGGATGACAGCTATGTGCCTCCAGGCCTAGTTTGGCCTGTATCTTTACGCTGAATGCCATATGCAGACACATCAGTCCCTCCTATCCTATACCAGCCCTATCACCAGATAGAAATCTAGTCACTTTGGGAAGGAAGTGTAAAGGCTAGCTAAGCAAAAGAGTGAGTCACAAACAGCCATGTGTCACATAACCCCCTTTATAAAGTGCCAGGAATATGCACCTCTCTGGAGACAGGAGATCTGTATCGCCCAGGGCTAGCTGGGATGGGGGATGTGAATAACAGCTAAAATTTACAGCGTTTCTTTTGAAGGTGAGGGAAATGTAAAAAGGGCTGCGGTTAGATCGTAGCTCTCTATGAGTACACTAAAAACCCCTGAATGACCTTTCAGCCACAAAGGCAGCAATGGGGATGGAACTGAAGATCATCGTTAAGCAGAATAAGCAAGCACCGGAAGACAAGTACCGCATGGTCCCAGCTGTGTCTAAAAGAGTTGATCTTGCCAGGCCTGGTGGTGCACGCCTTTAATCCTAGCACTCGGGAGGCAGAGGCAGGTGGCGGATCTTTGTGAGTTCAAGGCCAGCCTGGTCTACAGAACAAGTTAAAAAAAGAGTTGATCTTAAACTGAGTATGGTGGCTCTCAATAATCTCAGTACTAGGGAGGCTGAGGCAGGAGGATGGCTACAAGTGGAAATTCACCTGGGGCTACAGAATAAGATTTTATCTCAAAATAAGCAGGTGCAGTGATGTATGCTTCAACCCTCGATAGAAGATAGAAGTGTGGTGACTATAAAGCCGGGAGTGGTGCTGCACACTTTTAATCCTAGCACTCGGGAGGCGAGGCAGGCGGATCTTTGTGAGTTCAAGGCCAGCCTGGTCTACAGAGCGAATTCCAGGACGGCTGGGGTTACAGGGAGACCCTGTCTCGAAAAGACCCCCCCCCAAAAAAAGTGCAGTGACTATAAATAACAAAAATATACTGTACATTTATTTGTTTTTTGTGTGTATATTGTATGTAGAGTGAAGCATGGGTGTTCATGTGTGTGAGTACGTATGAAAGCCAGAGAAAAACCTTTATTATTGTTCCTTAAGAGCAGTCTATTTTATTTTTTAAGATTTTTTATTTACACAAATGTGTGTCTATGTGAATGTATGTCACATAAGTGCAGGTACCTGAAGAGGCCAGAAGAGGGAGTCAAAGCTCCTGGAGCCAGAGTTAAAGGCAATTGTGAACTACCCAGCATGGATGCTGAGACGTGAGCACTGGTCTTCTAGAAGAGAAATATGTGCTCTTATCCACTGAGCCATCTCTCCTCCCCTGGTCCGATTTCTGGTTTTGAGACAGTCTCTGACTGACCTGGAGTTTACCACAAAGGCTAAGCTGACTAGCCAGTGGGGCCCAAGAATCCAACCATCTCAGCTTTCCAAACCCTGGGGTTACAGGTGCACATTACTGCACCTCCCTTTTTTATGCATTCTGGGAATCAAACTCAGGTTCTCATCTTTACCAACCAAGCTATCTCCCAGCCCAGTGTTTCAAAGATCTAGAAGAAAGGGTTTTGGGAAAGTTTTGACAATAAGGAAGTGATAAATGTTTGAGTTTTTTTTCTCGAACATTGAGAAATATTTTCACCTGACTTAAATATTGTATAAGGAAGGGCTAGAGAGATGGCTCAGCCATTAAGAACACTGGCTAATCTTCCAGAGGACCTGGGTTTGATTCCCAGCACTGACATGGCTGCTAAGAACATCCATAACTCAGTTCCAGGGGATCAGATGCCCTCTTCTGACCTCCGAAGGCATTGTGCAATATGAGTGCACTTACATACATGCAGGCAATATACTCATACATATAAAATAATTAAAAATAAAATATTAACCCGGGCGTGGTGGTGCATGTCTTTAATCCCAGCATTCAGGAGGCAGAGGCAGGCAGATCTCTGAGTTCAAGGCCAGCCTGGTCTAATAGTGAGCTCCAGGCAAGCTGGGACTAAAAGGGAGACCCTGTCTCAAATATACTAAAAATATAATAATAAAATATTAAAAAACATATTATATACAGGGCCAGGCCTGGTGGCACACGCCTTTAATCCCAACACTCAGGAGGCAGAGGCAGAGCTCTGTGAGTTCAAGGCTAGCCTGGTCTACATAGTGGGTTCCTGGCCAGCTGGACTACAGGAGAGCCTGTCTCAAGAAAACCAAAAAAACTTATGTTAAGTATAATACATTGAAACACTATAGGTAGTCTATCAATATATACAATGTGTATTTTATGTATTATTTAAAACGTATTATATACCATTTTTAAATAATTATATATAAATAAAAATTATCTTGGGGCTGGAGAGATAGCCTAGGGGTTAAGAGCACCAACTGCTCTTGCAGAGGACCCGGGTTCGATCCCCAGCACCCACATGGTGGCTAAGAACTGTCTGTAACTCCAATTCCAGGAGAACTCCAATTCCAGAACTCCAGTTCCAGGGGAATCCGAGACCCTCTTCTGACCTCCAAGGCATTGCACAACACAGGTGCACAAACGTACATGCAGACAGTACATTCATACACATACAAAATAAATAAATAAATAAAAATTTTTAAAAGATTAAAAAATTTATCTTATACATCATTTATTTTTTTGTTGTTTTGTTTTATTTTCAGACAGTGTCTCCCTGTAGCCCCAGCTGGCCTGGAACTTGCTATGTAGACCAGGCTGGCCTTGAACTCACAGAGATCTGCCTGCCTCTGCCTCTGCCTCTGGAGTGCTGGAATTAAAGGCGTTTGCCACCACGCCCAGCTTATATCATTTTTAAATAATTTTGAGGGGCTGGAGAAATGGCCTAGTGGTTAAGAGCGCCGACTGCTCTTGCAGAGGACCCGGGTTCGATTCCCAGCACCCACATGGCAGCTGAGAACCGTCTTTAACTCCAGTTCCAGGGGAATCTGACACCCTCTTCTGACCTCTATGGCATTGCACGACACAGGTGCACAAACCTACACGCAGACAGTACATTCATACACATACAAAAATAAATAAAATTTAAAAAAAATAAAATAATTTTGAGAGTTGGGGATTTATGTTAGTGGTAGAGTGTTCATTTAGCATGTACAAAGCTCTGTACCACAAATAACAAAAAATAAATATATTTTATAAGAAACCCATTGAAACATGAATTATATGATATATGAATTATATCTGAATAATGCTATTAACAACAAGGCTTAAAAAATATTGAGTGGAAAAAAATATATTGAGTGGTAGCCCACTCCTGGAATCATAGCACTAGGGAGGCAAGAGGATTTCCATGAGTTTGAGGCCAGTCTGGTCTATATAGCAAGACTTTGTCTCAAAAATCAAAAAATAAAATAAAATAGAAATCCTACAGTGGCTTCCCATCCCCCATTAGGGAAGCTCCCAGTGGCACTTAGCCGTTGTAACCGCAGAACACACTTAGGATGGGCTGGGTGTTGCTCTTAAGCACTTTGTGTGGCCTGTCTGATCTCAGCCTCACAGTTCTCTAATGCAGGCATAAATTATGCTCAGGCCCACTTTTCAGATGGATAAACTGATGGGAAGTTGAATGACTTGCCCAAGATTACATAATTTCCTTGTGCTTGTGTCTAGCCTGGGCACTTCTTGCAATATGTTGTAAGGACCTGTTTATGGGCCTTTCTCTCAGGAGTGCAGCCCCTGGGGTTTGGTTGTGATATCTGGTTTAGAGCTATAGTCCTTACTCCTGCCCCTTCAAACCCCACACAAGAACAGTGAAAGGAGGCACAAGTACAAGGGTGGGTCCAGCGGCCACACAGTCTTGAACCAAGATTTCTCTTGGCAAAGTCAGCTCCTACTCATTCTCACCCTACCCGCAGCTCCCAGGAGACAGATTCTAGAATGTTTCCTCCGGAGCCTTTGTACGGTCTCCCTTCCCAAAGCCTGTCTCTTCTCCTGGGACCTTTCCCTGTAACCAAGTTGTTGGGCCTTCCCAGAGCCGCTAGCTGCACAGTGAAGCCTGGCTCTGTCCCCAAGTGCAGAAGGCAGCAAGGACATCCAGGAGATCACTGCCCAGGGCCCTGCCTAACCCCATCTCTTGAGCTATATCCCTTGTCCACTGTCCCCTGACGGCCTGACAGGTGGCACTAGATTTGACGGGGACTTAATGAAGTGGACGGAAATAGCTGAAGAAATACAGGCTTTCTCAGAGGACAGTGGGAGTGACCACAACTCCTAGCAGCTCAGCGATCAATGACTCAGCAGCAGTGTCACTCCAGGGAGGCAGGCAGCATCACCTCGCCCAGGTCTCTGGCCCTGACCAACCTAGAAACAGCAGTATGTGCCCACTTCCCTTAATCTCATTCTGAAAGTCACTGCCCTGTCCAGCCCATCTGCAGACACTCTGTGAGATCTTTTGTCAGTAGCCCTACCTAACCAGCTGGAAGACCATCTAAGACAATCTATTCCCAGCCCCACAGAAGTGAAGACTAGCCTTTATGGGCCTCCACGGGCTGGCCATGCCCTGTGACTCCAACCCAGACGGCCCCCCCACCCCGCCCTAAAGCCAGATGGTGAAATCTGGGTAATTGTGAGGTTCAGAGCTCCAGGGAGCTCCGCCACCAGTCCAGCAGCCAAATTCTCCCTTCCCACGTTCCCCAAGGAAGAGCAGGCCCCAGTGCCTCAATATGCAGCAGGGAGGCCACTGTGGCTCCTGGAAACCAGAGCTGCTAGAATGCACAGGTGGTTTGCGAGACCTGGCTCCCCTCAGAGCATCCAGAACCTTAGGCTTTCTTTTGGCTACATTCTCTGGTGATGCCGAGTTTCACCCTGACAGCCCCACATTCCTCCAAAATAACAAGCAAGACCCCCCAACTTAGCTATCTCTTTGGCCTCCAGAATTTCACTCCAGGTGTACCCCTGAATCTCTCTCAACAGAGACAGGGAGAATCAAGCTGTGATACCCAGAGGCAGGCATGAGGGAAAACAAATAGAACTGAGCCCTGGGCCCCTCTAACAGGAAAAGAAAAAAATCTCCCACCAAGACCCCAGCCCCCTTCTCTTCTTTGCACTCCAGGTGCCTGCCCTGGGGACACACCTCCGTCTAGCAACCAAGCCCTTCGCCCTGAACAAAGCATAGCACTTACCATGATAGAAAAGATGAGGGGGATGAGGTTGAGGGGCCAGACAGGGCAGAAGCAAGAGGCAATGGCAAGGACCAGGTAATCTTTGGGAACTTCTTGGTCCTGGGCATAAGAGGTGGTGACGATGGAGGATGCCCGCCTTGAGCTGGCCCGGGAAGGGGATCCAGACAGGGAAGCTTGGCGGTGCCCTTCCGAGATGACCTTGAAGGGCAGACTGTGGCCATTCTGCTCCAGATCCAGAGCCCCCGACAGGGACTTGGACAGACTCAGGGCTTTGTCCTCGTTGTTCTCCACCTTGGTAAGAAGCTTCTCCATCTCGGGCAGGTCCAGAGGTGAGGTGGAGCCTGGATCCTGGTCTTGGGGAAACTGAGGCTGCACTGGGTTGGCCATGTTGGCTTGGGCCTGGGGGTTCTGTCCTGGTCCAGGCCAGGACAAGGGTTCTCCAGAAGCTCTTCAGCACACCATTCCCTGGCCCAGATTTCAAGCCTGCAGGGCAGGGGTGGAAGCGTTTTACAGAGAACTTCGGGCCACCTGGGCGTTGGGAGGCTCGGACGAGGATTCTGAAGCCTGGCAAGGTTCAGAGCCCGGGGCGGCTGCTGCTCCTGTGGAGCTCCCGGGCATCTGGAGGCTTCGGCTCCGTTCAAGTTTGAAGCCAACTTTGCTGGCGCTGCTGACAGCACAGATGGGCGGGGAAGCTAGAGACAGCACAGTGAAGGGAAAGAGGAGCACTCCCTTCCTCTTCTCTCCAGGGAATGGGGCTGAGGCTGAGGCAGGGAGGCTGTGTGTGTGTGTGTGTGTGTGTGTGTGTGTGTGTGTGTGTGTGTGTGTGTCTCCCCACGCTCCTTGGAGATGTCTTTCCTTTTCAATTCCCTTTCCCCCAGAGAATCACCCCAGCAGCATCCTGCCTTTGCCCCAGCCCAGCCTGGCACAGCCCAGGGACTGTGATCCAAGTCCCTGTTTCCTTTACAGCCCCAAGACCTGCTCCTCTGGGCTAGGGGCTCTGGATTAAAAAAAAAAAAAATGGCAGTGATCACTAAAGCATGTGACTAGTTTCTCGCCTACCACAGTTTCTCTGTGGGGGATACTGGGCTGTGGCACATCAGATCCCACCCAGGACTTGACCCTCAACCTTTAGAGGCATCTGGGCCAAAGCCCAACTCGTCTCAGGAGAGAAGAGATGTTGACTGTGTAGCCCCTGCCCGAGTTTCTAAGCAGCTCAGCAAAGGCTAGAGAAAGGGCCTGTGAGGTAGATGCCTCTCCATCTCACCCCTGTTGGGGCTTTTCCATGGTACTGAGCAGTAGGCAGAGACCCTCCTGGGACCGCTCGAAAGTGCTGTGGGTTCTGGCTGCCTTTCCTCTGATTCTCTTTCTCTGTTTTTGCCTCCTCCTCTTCATCTCCTCTCTTCCTTAACTCTCTTTTGTTTGCTTTACCTGAGTGACCTGGAGCTACCAAGGGTGCATCGAGGGGTATGGTTTGGATGAAACCACTTAAAATCCCAAGGTTATACATGCTGTGGGTAGTGGGCTCGCAGTCCCTGCCCTCAGGAAGCAGAGATGGGATCCCCCAGCTTTCGAATCAGTGAGCTTCAGAGAGAGACCCTGCCTCCGTACATAAGTTGGAGAGAGATTTAAGACCCCCTGTGTGAACCTCTCTCCTCCACACATATGTGTACATATCTGCCCACACATAATTTGAACATACATACACATGAAAAAAAGAATTTTTCTCAGTAAGGAAAATGCATTGTTATTTGCAAAATGCAACCCTGTAAGGCGGCACTTCCAGACCCAAAGCTGGGAGGATTGCTGGCCCCCTGCAAGGAGGCTTCAGAAAATACACCAAACGAGGAAAGGTAGTTAGGTCCCCACAGTGACAGTGTCTCTGTCAGTGTTCTGTGTTGCTACCTGGGAGCTGCCCTGTGAATGGAAGGACCAGGACCAGCCCAGTTTTGTTGTGGTTCCAGTGTGTGTGAAATGTAACTACTCTGTGGGTGTCGTGGGCCACGCCCTTCGTCCCAGCACTCAGGAGGCAAAGCTTTGTGTGTTCAAAGCCAGCCAGTTCTACATAGCGAATTTTAAGGCAGCTGGGGCTACCAGGAGACCCGGTCTTCCAAAAGACCAAAAAAAAAAAAAAAAAAAAAAAAAAAAAAGAAAGAAAGGAAAAAAAAACCCCTAAATATATAAAACACAAAGTTTTTTTTTTTACAGGGTCTCCCTTTAGTCTCAGCTAGCCTGGAGCTCACCATGTAGACCAGGTAGGCCTTGAACTCACAGAGGTCCATCTGCCTCTGCCTCCTGAGTGCTGGAATCATAGGTGTGTTTTTTTGAAGACCTTGAATCAAAAAGAAAGAATGTACCAGGCTATTGATACTGATGGCAAGCAGAAATAGTATTTGCATATGTTTAACTAAATAAAATATTAAAACTAATTTCATATTTTTTCTTTTAATATGCCTGGTAGAAAATTTGAAAATGAAAATATGGCTAGCCAGAAGTGGTGGTGGTGCATGCCTTTAATCCCAGCACTCCAGAGGCAGAGGCAGGCAGAGCTCTGTGAGTTTAAGGCCAGCTGAGGTTCCAGACCAAAAATTTAAAAAGCGGCTTACAGGCTAGAGAGATGGTTAAGAGCAATGGCTGCTCTTGCAGAAGACCCTGGTTTGAATCACAGCACCTATATAGCAGCTAACAACAGTCCGTAACTCCAGTTCCAGAGGATCTGATACCCTCTTCTGTTTTATTCAGGCATTGCACAACATGGGTGCACTTTCTTTTCTTTTTTTTTAGACTTTTTAAAATTTTTTATTTATTTTTTATGTGTATGAGTGTACTGTCTGCATGTAGGTTTGTGCACCCATGTCATGCAATGCCTCGGAGATCAGAAGAGGGCGTCGGATTCCCCTGGAACTGGAGTTAAAGACGGTTCTCAGCTCCCATGCGGGTGCTGGGGATTGAACCTGGGTCCTGTGCAAAAGCAGTCGGCGCTCTTAACCACTAGGCCATCTCTCCAGCCCAACATGGGTGCACTTTCATACATGCACGCAATACACAGGAACACATGGTGGCGTACCCTTTAGTCCTAGCACTTGGGAGGCAGAGGCAGGTGGATCTTTGTGCGTTCAAGACCAACCTGGTCTACATAGTGAGTTCCAGGACAGCCAGAGCTACAAGGAGACCCTGTCTCAAAAAGACAAAAATAAATAAATAAAAATAAAAAATAAATAATTTTTTTTGTCTCTTTGAGACAGTCTCCTTGGGGCCCTAGCTGGCTTGCAACTCGCTATGTAGACCAGGGTGGCCTTGAACTCACAGAGATCCACCTGCCTCTGCTTTCTGAGTGCTGGGATTAAAGGTGTGCACCAGCAAGCCCAGCTAAATAAATTTGTTTTAAAATATGGCTTACATGGCCGGGCATGGTGGCGCATGCCTTTAATCCTAGCACTTGGGAGGCAGAGGCAGGCGGATCTTTGTGAGTTCAAGGCTAGCCTGGTCTATAGAGTGAGTTCCAGGACAGCTGGAGCTACAGGGAGACCCTGTGTCAAAAAGACATGAATAAATAAATAAATAAATAAATAAATAAATAAATAATGGCTTACAGTATGTTTATAAGGCAACACTGATCTAAACGACAGAGGGGGCTAGTTAGATGGGCTAGCAGGTTAAGGTACTTACCACCAAGCCCGAGTTTGACAGTTTGCCCTGCCAGGATCCAAACAATGGTAGGAGAGAAATGACTTCTGCAAGTTTTCCTCTCATCTCTACACATGCACATGGCACACACGTGCCCCCCCACAGTAAATTAATTCATTAATTACTTAAATATTATACTTTAAATAAAAGACAGAGGGAACAAGACATAAAGAGGCCTTATTTGGCTTAATAAAAGAAACAAGAAAAAAATCAAGATGTCCGCAGAGTGGCCAAGACAGCAGCAGCAAAGTTGACTGGATGGGCCCAGGTGAGGAGCCACCAGCACGGCAGGTGCGGGACGCTAGGCCTGCAGTGCCACCTAGTGAGTGATAGTGATAGGAGACTGACCAGAGTTGGAGGCTGGAGGCTGGAGGCTGGGGAAGTAGCTGCTGTGGGCTGTCCACATGAGCCCAACCTAGCCAGTGGTGCAGGGTGCTGGTCTTGCTTGCAGCAGTCCCAGGCGGGGTCCCGCCAGGCTGTACATAAGGCCGATGGATTATATTCATTCTTCAAGGTGGGCCTGGCCTTCAGAGTACTGACTTAACATACATTTGTGCGAGTGTGTGTGCGTGTGTGTGTGTGTGTGTGTGTGTGTGTGTGTGTTCCTGTATGTGTACAGGCCTGAAGTCAATATCAAGTGTCTCTAATTGCTCTCCACCTTATTTTGTGGCTATACTGGCTGCACGGCAAGCCCCAAGGAGCCTCTTATTTCTGCCTCCTCAGCGTTGGGACTGCAGTGACATCTGGTTTATATGGGTTCTAGGGATTGGACTCAGGTCCTCATGCTAGCTGACCAAGCACTCTGCCAACTGAGCCATCCTCTCAGCTATTAACCCTACCCCGTTACCCTTTCTTTAACAACAACTTCTATTGTGTTTATTTATTTTGTTAGGGATAGGGTGCATGCAGCTGCCACGGTATGCATGTGGAAGTCAGGGAACAACTTTTGGGATTTGATTCTCTCTTTCCACTATGTGGGTTCTGGGGATCAAACTCGGATCATCAGCCTTGGCAGCATGTGCCCCTTACCTGCTGCGCTACCTCCCCGGCCCTTAACTAGTACATATATATATATATATATATATATATAATATATATATATTTATGTAGTCTTTTTGAGACAGGGTCTCCCTTTAGTCCTAACTGGCCTGGAGCTCACTATGTAGACCAGGCTGGCCTTGAACTCACAAAGATCCACCTGCCTCTGCCTCCCGAGTGCTGGGATTAAAGACCTGCGCCACCATGCCTGGCTTAAAGATGGTTCTTGGGCTGGAGAGATAGCCTAGTGGTTAAGAGTGCCAACTGCTCTTGCGGAGGACCTGGGCTCGATCCCCAGCAACCACATGGCAGCTGAGAACCGTCTTTAACTCCAGTTCCAGGGGAATCTGACACCCTCTTCTGACCTCCCCTGCATTGCATGACACGGGTGCACAAATCTGCATGCAGACTGTACATTCATACACATATGAAAATAAAAATAAATTTAAAAAAAATTTAAAAGACGGTTCTTAGCCACCATGTGGGTGCTGGGAATTGAACCCGGGTCCTCTGCAAGAGCAGTCAGTGCTCTTAACAACACTGAGCCATTTCTCTAGCCCCTATTTATTTTTTTATATTTTATTTTTAAAAAGAAATAAACTATTTATTTATTTATTTATTTTATTTAGTTCAGTGGTTAAGAGCATTTACTACTCTTTCAATGGTCCTGTGTTCCAATCCCAGCATCCACATGGCAGCTAACAACTCATCATTTATATATATTTTTTTTTGGGGGGGGTCTTTTCAAGACAGGGTCTCCCTGTAGCCCCAGCTGTCCTGGAACTCACTCTATAGACCAGGCTGGCCTTGAATCACAAAAATCGGCCTGCCTCTGCCTCTGCCTCCCGAGTGCTAGGATTAAAGGCATGCGCTACCACGCCCGTCTAACTCATCATTATTTAACTCCAGATGCTTTCTTCTAACCTCTGGGGGCAATACACGACATGGGTGGACTTACATACATACAGAGAGTACACTCATACACATAAAATAAAATTTTTTTAAAAAGATGTTTGTACAAGGTGCACAAAAATTCAATAAACATAGCGGGTCCTCTGCAAGAGCAGCCCTTGCTCTTAACCACCGAGCCTTCTCTCCAGCCCCCTTTTTCCAGAACTTTTTGAGAATGCCTGTCAACTAACACTGACTAATATAAAACAATTTTTCCTCTTCGTTTTTTGGAAATTTTTTAATATAATTTTTTATATATGTATGAATGTACTGTCTGCACGTAGGTTTGTGCACCCGTGTCGTGCAATGCCGCGGAGGTCAGAAGAGGGTGTCAGATTCCTCTGGAACTGGAGTTAAAGACGGTTTTCAGCCGCCATGTGGGTTCTGGGGATCGAACCCGGGTCCTCTGCAAGAGCAGTCGGCGCTCTTAACCACTAGGCCATCTCTCCAGCCCCGGAAATTTTTTTTAAATAAAGAAACATGCCAAAAAAGTTCCAAATAGGTGTACGGTTACACAATGAATTCCAAATTTTCTTTCCTTTGAGACCTCCTAGTTCCTGGACAGAGGGGTACTTAATCAAATGGAGCGGTCGTGTCTAAGGAAGGATTTCTAGAGGTAAGGGAATTCCTTGAGCACCCAATTTTCACTGTATTGATAACTGTGCACGTTTATGGGCAGGAGTAATCTAAGCTTTACCTGAAAGCTCAAGGGGGTTCCCGTCTACAGACTCCCGATGCAGGACTCGCTGACAGCACAGCTGTGCCCGCGAAGCCCAGCACCGAGGTAAAGGCCCGACCTCTCACGCGCAGCCACCCCACTGCAGCCTTGCAGGCGGCGGGACCCCAGCTTTCTTCCCTAGCCTTCCGCCTGCCGCATCCTCCCCGCGCCGCGTCGGCGCGGGTTGACATCGCGACGCCCTGTGCGCAGCCCCGTCCCTGCAGAGCTGGGCTCCGGGACGGAACTGGGCTTGCTCTCCTGTCCGGAATGTGAGGCTCGGGGCTCGGCCGTGCACAGCCACCGGCCCGCTCTTCCCAGGGCCCCCCGTCCACCATCGCCGCCGTGTTCGCCCTCAGCTAGCGCGGGGGAGGCCGGGCGCCCGGGCCTGTGAGCAGCGCCCGCGTGGCCGCCGCCGCCCCGCGGAATCCTCCGGGGCCGCACAGGGGTTCGCTACGGAGGGAGGCGGGGGCCTGCGGGAGGAGGCGGAGGAGGAGCGAGGGAAGACGGCGGCCGTGGAGCTCGAGTGGATCCCCGAGACGCTCTATAACACCGCCATCTCCGCTGTCCTGGACAACGACATCCGTTCCCGCCGCGACATCCACTCCTTGCCGGAGAACATCCAGTTCGCTGTTACTACAAGGTACTGGCGGCCGCTCGCTCGGTCCCCGCCGCAGCCCCCGGGCCGCACCCCCTTCCACGTCCGCGTCTCCCGCGACCCGCCCGCACCCCTCGAGGCAGGCCGGCCTGCGAGCCTGCCGGCGGTGGCCGCTTTCCCGAACGGCGGCCTGGGCTCCTGGTTTCTGCCCGCAGAGCTGTGGGCCCCGCTGCCCCCCGCTGCACCCTAGGAGGCCCGGGCCCACCCAGCCCTTCGGATAGGGCGGCATTTTCCATCCTCTCGTCCCCAGTGTCAGCGTCAGCTGGACTTTTTCTGCTCTGCTCGCCCCTAACCTTTTCTACTTTGTCTTCTGGTTGGCCCTCTTTCCCCAAGTGCTTAGTTTTGTCATTTTTTTCTTTTTCCTGTTGGGATTTCCTTCGTTTTTCCATTCTCTTCCTCCATCTGAAGTGACTTGGGCATTATTGGAAATTGCCTCGGTGGTTCATTTGCATATTCTTGGGAGGTTTTTTTTTTTTTTTTGGCTTTTGTTCTTTTGATTTACATTTAGGGTTGAATTAGGGACTTTATGAATAAGAGAGTGTTGACTGACTAGGAAGGAGGCGGTGAAATTTTCTGAAAGAAAGCAGTAGAAATCTAAAGTAATGTTCATGAAAATGAAAATTGCAATCTTGTAGCATTCCTAAATCTCTCTCCCTCAAAAATAGGGAGAAAAAAGTCTCCCAAGTTGTTCTCCAAGGAGTTTTAAGGGTAAGTGTCCTTAGACGTGGACAGTTTTTGCAGTGTTCTGAGAGGGAGGAGAACTTCATGGCTTGGAGCCTCCCTTTCCTCTCCCCCACATTTCAGTGTGAACACTGGATTTATTATTCCCACCTCCTTGTTTTGAGTCAGGGAGGAGAACTTCAGTCTGCAGTAGCCAGCCACCCCTGCAAAATGTGACCAGTAGAGGAGCTTTTTTTTGTTTTAAGAACTTAAATAGTGCTTGATTAGTAAGTTGAAGGGATGTAATCTGATATTTAACAGATGTGTATGTTCTTATGTATTTCTGGTGGTTTAGGGCGTTTGTTTATGAAATTGCTCTTTCCTCCAGCCTGTGACTATTTTTTCAGAATTAGCAATTGGCATGCTGCAAGTCCAAGTTCTGCTGCTTTGCAGCAACTCTTAAGAGTTAAAATAATCAGATTCATTTTGACTGTATTAAAAATTTGGGGTGTGGAGTAAAATCTCCCTCAATTCCTAATCTCTTTGAAAAATTCATTTACTTTTTTGTGTATAGCCAAGGAAATTTTGTGCATTGATGCTGCATTTCTCCCAAGGACAAATTTAATTTGTCTTTCTCAACCTGACAAACTGCAGCTGTGTATGGCTCTTTTCACTTGATTGATTGTCATATGCAGACTTGTACACCTTTACAGCAAATCACTGGGAGTTTAATGACAATCTGTTTATTATTTGACTTGGCTCAAATCTTTTAGTAACTTTGAAAATCTTTTAGTAACTTTCACTGTAGTTAAAGCTTTTCCTTTGAAAGTTATTAGTGAATGTGAGTACCCGGTGCTTTTGTCACATTTTCTCTCTTCATGTAGATCACAAAGTTTATTTAATATTATTTCTTTGTGGTACATTTTTACTGCTGAATAGTCAGATGCTTACTGTGCTAAGTAACAGAGTATTTGATCTATGCCTGGAACTGTGTTGTGTTATTTTGTTTAAACCTCACAGTTGAGTTGATGGGTAAGGCTAGGGCTTTGATCATGTTAGGCCAGCATTCTAACACTGAACCATATGGGTAGTCTTCTCTCCACTTTTTATATTGATAGAGTGTTTCACTGGTACCTGGGATGGCCTGAAATTACTTGTAGCTCAAGCAGGCCTGGAACTTTAGACCTTTGTACTTCCACCTCCCAAGTAGTTAGGATTACAGGCAGGTACTATCATACCCAATTTAAGATAATATTTATTTATTTATTTATTTATTTATTTATTTATTTATTTATTTATTTATAGACAGGGTCTTCTGATAGCCCCAGCTGCCTTGGAATTGGCTATGTAGACCAGGCAGGCCAGATTAAAAGCATGCACCACGGGGGCTGGAGAGATGGCCTAGCAGTTAAGAGCGCCGACCGCTCTTGCAGAGGACCCGGGTTCGATCCCCAGCACCCACATGGCGGCTACGCCCGGCAGTAATAGTCTTTATTAATGGCATTTTCATGGATGTAAATTATTTTGATCATTTATATCTCTCCTCCCCCATTTCCCTTTCTTAGTCCTCTCTTCCTCTGTTTCCAAAGTAGTCTCCCTTCTACTCTCATGTCCTGTGTGTGTGTATATGTATATACATATTTGTTTTATTTTTAAGAAGGACAAGGTTGTGAAGAAACAGCACCCTGCTGCCCGGGATACACATATGTACACACACACATACATGTATATATATATTTAAATCTAGATTCTGCGTGAGAGCAAATATGCAATATTTGTCAAGTAAGATCCTTTTTAAGCACTTTTAAGTTACGAATTCTCTGCCCAGTTTGTGAGAACTGTAGGAGGTGCACAGTTTGGTTTTCTTTACTTCCAAGCCACAGTCACATCTGTGCAACAGTCCTAATTCCTTTTATGACCTGGTTATAGACAGAATTGTAATTGTAAAATCAGCATTTTTCCATGCTTCTTGATTGGTGTAGTCTAGTGTCACCATTTTGGTCAGCAGCTTCCAGTGAAGCTGTTACTGGAGTCTTTAGGAGAGAGGGCTCTGGAATGGAATGGGACGTGAAGTAGGAAAAGGATAAAAGTAACTTTTTTTCTTTTTGAAGAATAGAAATCAAGGGAAATTCAGTAGAAAATGAAGTAATGAATCTTGCCCTTTGGGCTGTCCTTTACTATGTGTAATTAAGGTATTCGTCTTCATTTCGTGTTGGGAAAAGTGTGCTTCTGAGATCAGAAGGGAAGAGGTAAAGATTTGAGGTATCAGTATAGGTAAGTTTGTAAGGAATAATTGTTAGGAAATTAGGTGAGAGTGTGGGGTAGTTTGAGTTTGATTTTTTGGTCTTATTGGTCTTTTTGAGACAGGGTCTCCCTGTAGCCCCAGCTGTCCTGGAACTCGCTCTGTAGACCAGGCTGGCCTTGAACTCACAAAGATCTGCCTGCCTCCCAAGTGCTAGGATTAAAGGCGTGTGCCACCACATCCGGCATTTAAAAACTTTTTAAAAAATGTATTAGTTGTGTGAGTGCTTTTTATTTTATTTAATTATTTATTTTTTTTTTAATGAGGTCTCCATATGTAGACCTGGCTAGTCTAGATCTCACAGCTATCTGCCTGCCTCTGCCTCCCAGGCATTGGGATTAAAGGCCACCACACCTTGTCTAGTCTGTGTGGATTTTTGTTTATTTGTTTTCGTTTTTTGATCTTTTTGAGGCAGGGTCTCCCTGTACCCCCTGGAACTCACTATGTAGACCAGGATGGCCTGGATCTCACAGAGATCCAGCCTGACTCTGCCTCCCGAGTACTGGGATTAAAGGTATGTACCACCATGCCCAGTTACTATGATATTTTAATTTATTTTTTAAATATTTTATGTGTATGAGTATATTGCCTGCATGTGTGTAAGTGCACCCGTGTTCTGCAGTGCCTGCAGAGGTCAGAAGAGGGTGTTGGATTCCCTGGAACTGGAGTTATAGACAGTTGTTAGCTGCCATGTGGGTGCTGGGAATTGAACCCTGGTCCTCTGCAAGACCAGCCAATGCTCTTAACCACTGAGCTGTCTCTCTAGCTCCTTATTTTATTTTTTAATTTTATGTGTATAAGTGTATTGCTTGCATATATATAAGTGCACCCTTGTCATGCAGTGCCCATGGAGGTCAGCAGAGGGCATAGGATTCCCTGGAACCAGAGTTAATGGATGGTTGTTAGCCACCGTGTGGGTGCTGGGAATTGAACCCGGGTCAAGCATGTGTTTAGCCATCTCTCCAGCCCCCTAGATTTTTAAAAATATTTATTATTTTTATTGTGTTTGAATGTATTGTCTGCATTATATATACCCACCTGCAGAGGTCAGAAGAGGGTAATGGATCCCCTGGAACTGGAGTTACAAAAGGTTGTTGCCTTACATGTGGGTGCTGGGAATTGAACTTGGGTCCTCTGCAAGAGTAGCCAGTGCAAGGGCATTGTCTCTAGCTCTAGCTTGATATTTTTATAAGAAAGCTAAGCAGAAAGTCTAAATAGCTACTGAGCTGCATGGGAAAGAAAGCTGTCTAAAATATATAAATGAATCTGCAGGTAATACATAGGTGGTTATATAAAAATGGACTCTGGGGGCTGGAGAGATGGCCTAGTGGTTAAGAGTGCCGACCAGCTCTTGCAGAGGACCTGGGTTCAATCCCCAGCACCCACATGGTGGCTGAGAACCATCTGAAACTCCAATTCCAGGAGAACTCCAGTTCCAGGGGAATCTGACGCCCTCTTCTGACCTCTGCGGCATTGCACGACACGGGTGCACAAACTTGCATGCAGACAGTACATTCATACACATACAGAAATAAATTTATAAAAAAATTTAAAAAATGGACTCTGTCCCAACAATAAAAGGCAAATTAGAAAATTTTTTAACAAGCTTGATCTGGACTTGATGGTTCATGGTATAATCACAACAGGGGAGGCTAAGGCAGGAGGATCATTGCAAAATTCACGGCCATCCTGATCTACATAGTGAGTTCCAGACCAGTCTGAGCTACAGTGTGAAGGCATTTCTCAAAAAAAAAAAAAAAAAAAAGAGTTCTGGGGCTGAGAGACATGGCTCAGTGCTTAAGAGCACTGGCTGCTCTTACAGAGGACATGGGTTCCATTCCCAGCACCCACATGGTGGCCAGCAACCATCCCGTAACTCCAGTTCCAGGAGATCCAATGCCATCTTCTGACCTCCCTGGTCATTGCATGATACAGATACACTGAAATACATGCGTGCACATAAAAAAAAAAAATTTAATTCCTCATGAATGGCTGGGGAGATTAATTTGGCACAATAGGCTTTAACACAAATGACAGAATGTATGAATTCCAGAGGTGGACTGTGGGAGGGTGCCAATGAAGAGGAGGATGTAAAGGCAATTAAGACTGATTGAAATGTTATGTATGAAATATGTAAGAATTCAAGCCGGGCGTGGTGGCACACGCCTTTAATCCTAGCACTTGGGAGGCAGAGGCAGGTGGATCTTTGTGAGTTCAAGGCCAGCTGGTCTAAGTGAGTTTAGGCAGAGCTCAGGACTCGGGAGGGAGACCCTGTCTCAGAAAAAAAAAAAAAAAAAAAAAGAAGAAGGAAGTAGAAGGAGGACTGAGAGTTGAAGGTCATCTGCTATATAACAGAAAAACCAAGTATAACAGCGAAAAGAAAATATATTGAAGTATTAGTGTTTGTTGTTTTGAGACAGGGTCTTCCTATAGCCCCAGCTGTCCTAGAACTGACTAGACCAGGCTGGCCTTACTCTAACAGAGATCCGCCTGCTTCTGCCTCCCTCCCAAGTGCATGGGCCACCACGCCCGGCTCAGCACACTTAATATTTTTTTTAATTATTATTATTATTATTTTTTTTTTTTTTGGTCTTTTTGAGACAGGGTCTCCCTGCAGTCCCAGCTGTCCTGGAACTAATGTGTATGAGTGTACTGTCTGCATGTAGGTTGGTGCACCCCTGTTGTGCAATGCCTCGGAGGTCAAAAGAGGGCGCCGGATTCCCTTGGAACTGGAGTTAAAGATGGTTCTTAGCCGCCATGTGGGTGCGGGGGATTGAACCCTGGTCCTCTGCAAGAGCGCTCTTAACCTCTGAGCCATCTCTCCAGCCCCCCTAGGCACACCTATTTTAAGAAAGACTAGCAGAGTTATTGAGAAGAAACAGCTCCTTCGCAGCTGGGATTAAAGACAGGTCACCAAGACCGCCGGATCTTTCTTTCTTTTTTTCCTATTTGTCTTTTTGAGATGGTCTCCCTGTAGTCCCAGCTGCCCTGGCACTTTCTATGTAGACCAGGCTGGCCTTGAATTCACAGAAATTCGCCTGCCTCTGCCTCCCCCAAGTGCTAGGATTAGAGGTGTTCAACACCATGCCGGGCAACCGATGGATCTTTTTTATTATAACTGCTAAGTGTTATGTTTTACATGCTTTACAATGCAGAGCCTCTGTAGAGCTAAATTTTGACTTGGTTAAGTCCTTGACCATTGTGTTCTAATTATTGTCTTTTTTAATTTGGGGGGGAATGAGGTCTTACTGTAGTATTTGTCCATGTTATCCTTGAATTCCTGGGCTTAAATGATCTTCTTGCTATAAGTGGGAATATGGCACATAATGCCATAGCAGCTAACAGTCTTTAAACTTCATTACTTTATTTTGATTGTTGTGTATCTTATGCTGAAAACATCTAATAAATGCCTGACTTATGATGTTTTCCTTTTTCTGTGTGTATATGTGTTATATATCTAGCCATACAGTGTCATAATTTTTCTGAAAATCTTATTTATTTTTTTTTTTTTTTTTTTTTTTTGAGTGTTTTGCCTGCAGAGGCCAGAAGAGGGTATGAATCTCCTAGAACTGGCATTACAGATGGTTTTGAGATAGGGTCTGCCTGTAGTCCTAAGTGGCCTGGAACTTACTATGTAGGCCAGGCTGACCTTGATCTCACAAAGATCTGCCTGCCTCTGCATCCTGAGTGCTGAGATTAAAAGTGTGGGCAACCAACACACTATTTTGTTTTTTGTGATGTTGTGTGTGCCTATTTGTATGTGTCCACTTGCAGGTACCTGTGAAGGTCAGAAGAGGGTGTCAGATCCCCTGGAGCTGGAGCTGCTGGCAGTTGTGAGCTGTCTTATGTGGGTGCTAGGAACTCTGACTCAGGTGCTTTGAAAGAGCAGCAAGCATTCTTACCGGCGTGGTGCGCCCCTTAACCACACTTGGAGGCAGAGCAGCGTCTTTGTGAGTTGGCCAGCTGGTCTACAGAGCGTCCAGGAGTGGGCTACGAGACCCTGTCTGAGACTAAAAGAAAGCGCAGCATTCTAACCTCTGAGCCATCTCTCCAGCCCCATTCTGAGAATCTTGATTTATTGGAAATAAATTGGGAGAAATTACATTTGGCAATTTTTTTAAAGTTTTAACTTTTTTAGTTTATTTCTGTATGTGTATGAATGTACTGTCTGCATGCAGGTCTGTGCACCCTTGTCATGCAATGCTGCGGAGGCCAGAAGAGGGTGTCGTATTCCCCTGGAACTGGAGTTCTCCTGGAATTGGAGTTACAGACGGTTCTCAGCCACCATGTGGGTGCTGGGGATCGAACCCAGGTCCTCTGCAAGAGTGGTCGGCGCTCTTAACCGCTAGGCCATCTCTCCAGCCCCACATTTGGCAATTTAATGACTTGATATCCATTTCACATAAAAACTTCATAAGTTCAGTAAGATGAACTCAGACATTTTTGGGGAAAAGGATTCAAAGAACACAAACAGCTGACCATACCGTGAATCTGGATGGAACGTTGACATGCTACAAATACGTGAAACCAACTGAATTTAAGCTGTGAATTTATCACAGTTTGAATTATAATTTCAGAATTTGTAAGAATCTTTCATTGTGTGTGTGAGTGAATGGGTGTGTGTATGCTATACCATTTGTGTGAAGGTCAGAGAACAACTTTCTGGAGTTGGTTTCACTGTGGGTTCTGGGAATCAAAATCTATCACTAGCACTGTGTTGAGTGCTTTTATCTGCTGAGTCATCTTGGTGCCCCAGATTTCAAACTTTAATTAGTATAGGAACCATCAAATACAAGGTTCACATGGAGGGATTACGGGAAAAATGAACCAAGGAAAAACTGAAGCACAGTGATTGGAGACAGCTGAGTGTAGTACAAAACTACATATTTGAATACATAGCGTTGGCACAGTAATCTTGTAGTGAGAAGTTGATTTACTTAACATAATAATGAAATTAAGGGAAAATGCTGTATTTCAAATCAAAGGGAAAAGATTTTTCGAACGCTTTGGATAACTGGCTGTTTATGAAACAAATTAGACCACTACATCAGACCATATACCAAACTGAATTCCCCATGAATTAAAATTTTAACTATGCCAGGCATGTTGGCCATGTCTTTAATCTCAGCAGAGACAGGAGGATCTTCTGAGATGGAGGCTATCTGTGGCTACAGGGAGACCCTGTCTCAAACAGACCCAAAAAACCCAAAAAAAACCCAAAATAAAACAAAATAAAAAAACGGCTATTGAAATCATCAGAATAGGTTATTGTGTCAGTATGTTAGAGTAAGAAATGGCAGAAATTTGTTTAAAGAAATTATTTTGAGGGCTGGAGAGATGGCCTAGTGGTTAATGAGCGCCACCTCTTACATAGGACCCGGGTTCGATCTCCCAGCACCCACATGGGCGGCCGAGAACCGTCCTGAAACTCCAGTTTCCAGGAGAACCACAGTTCCAGGGGAATCCGCACCTGCTTCTTGACCTCCGCGGGCATTGCACGTCACGGGTGCACAAACTTGCATGCAGACAGTACATTCATACACATACAGAAATAGAAATAAAATAATTAAAAAAATTTAAAAAAATTATTTTGAGAGGTGGAAGGAGAATGGCCAACGGTTAAGAGCACTACTGCTCTTGCAGAGGACCCGGTTTGATTTCAGCACCACAATGCTGGAAGAACCCATGTTAGGATGGAGAGAAGCCTAGCGGTTAAGAGCACCGACCTCTTCAGAGGACCCTGGTATTCGATCCCCAGCAACCCACATGCGGCTTCAGAACCGTCTGTAACTCCAATTTGCAGGAGAACTCCAGTTTCAAGGAACAGAACCCTCTTACGGACCTCCGCGGCAGTGCCGCCCTGATTGGTGCACATCGACCTATTTTGTACAAATTGCCCAACCGAATCCACACATACATCACACAATATCATTCAATAACCTATAACATAATAAAATAAAAAAAAATTAAAAAAAAGATAATTAAAAAAAAAAGAACTGGGTGTAGTGGCGCAAGGCCTTTGATCCTAGCACACACGAGGCAGAGCAGATCTCTGTGAGTTCAAGGCCAGCCTGGTCTACACAGTGAGTTCCAGTCCAGCTGGGGCTACAGGGAGACCCTGTCTCAAAAAAAAAATATATTTTGAAGGTAATTTACCAATTATAAAAATGCACAAGAGGAGGAGCTAGAGATAACCTAGAGGTTAAGAGCACCGAACCGCTCTTTAGCAGAGGACCTGGCTTGCGATCCCCCAGCACCCTACATGGCAGGTGTATCACCGTCTTTAGCTCATTCCAGGGAAGTCCGCATGCTCCTCTTTGACCTCCAGGCATTGCACGACATGGGATGCACAAACTAAATGCAGACAGTACATTCATACACATAAAAAAATAAATAAGGGGGCTGGAGAGATAGCCTAGCGGTTAAGAGCGCCGGACCGTCTTACAGAGGACGCACGGTTATCGATCCCCAGCACCCACAATGGCGGCTAAGAACACGTCTGAAACCCAATTCCAGAGAAGAGACCCCCAGTTCCAGGGGAATACGATACCGCCTCTTCTGACCTCCGCTGCGTGCACGACACGGGTGCACAACTTGCATGCCAGACAGTACATTCAAACACATAAAGAAATAATAAATTAATAAAAAAAAATTTAAAAAAAAAAAATAATAATAATAAAATTGAAAAAAGAAACAGTCTGTAGATGATAGCCTATACGGTTAAGACACCGACTCTCTTGCAGAGACCTGGGTGTCGATCCCCAAGCACCCACATGGCGGCTGAGAACGTCTGTAAGCTCCAATTCCAGAACTTTCCGTTCCAGGGGAGATCCGAGACCCTCTTCTAGACTCCCGCGGCTTGCCGTGACACGGGTTGCAACCGACTTGCATATGTAGACAGTACATGCTACACATGTCAGAAATAACATAAAATTAATAAAAAAAATTTTTAAAAAAAAGAAAAAAACAAACTTAAAAAAAAAAAAGAAAATACCAATTAAAGCTGGGCGTGGTGGTGCATTCCTTTAATCCTAGCCACTCAGGAGCCAGGGGCAGGTGGATCTCTGTGAGTTCCAGGCCAGCCTGGTCTACAGAGTGAGTTCCAGGCCAGCTGGGGCTATAAGGAGACCCTGTCTCTAAGAAAAAAAAAAGAAAAGAAAATACCAATTAAAAAATTTAAGATAAAGCAAATCAGTATGCAAAAGGTAGCCAGTTGGTATCCAGAAGAACTGAACAGTCAGCTGAAAGAGGAAATATGAAGGGTCAGTAAGCACCGGGATGCAGAGCTGAAACGCAGATTCAGTTGTGGTTATGAAGCCAGTGCTTCGTGGTGAAGAAAATCTGTAGGACTTATAACACCAGATACCAACAGTGCTAATGATGCGTGACATTGGCACGGATACAGCATTAGACCAGTGGAACACAGGAGAACAGAGAAAGACATGGACTGGGGCTGGAGAGATAGCCTAGTGGTTAAGAGCACCTACTGCTCTTGCAGAGGACCCGGGTTCGATCCTCAGGACCCACATGGTGGCTGAGAACCGTCTGTAACCTCCAATTCCTAGGAGAACTCCATCCAGTCCAGGGAATCCGACACCTCTTCTCGGACTCCCGCAGCATTGCACAACACGGTGTGCACAGACCTACATGCAGAACAGTACATTCAACCATAAAAAATAAATAAAAATTTTTTTTAATTAAAAAAAGAATTTGATCTTCTTGATTTATGTATAACAGCAAGACAGAAAAATTCAGAGTGCTGCTCTCACACTGAAAATTGCTGTTGCTGGTTCTGTCTTTGGATATTATCATTAACTCCTATGTTAAATTCTTTTAAAATGCTTTCTTCAAANACACACACACACACACACACACACACACACACACAAGAGGGAGACCTGAGTTGATCATCTTGCCAAGACTCTTAATTCCATCTTGCCATGGGGCATACTTTTTTTTTTTTGGTCTTTTCGAGACAGGGTCTCCCTGTAGCCCCAGCTGTCCTTGAACTTGCTCTGTAGATCAGGCTGGCCTTGAATTCACAAAGATCCGCCTGCCTCTGCCTCCTAAGTGCCAGGATTAAAGGCGTGCGCCACCACGCCCGGCTGTGGGAATACTTTTCTAAGCATGAAACCAAAGGCAGGAGGAAAAAATTGATACTTCCGAGTAAGTGTACTTTAATTTTTTTTGTTTGTTTTATGTGTATGAATGTACTGTGTCTGCATGTAGGTTTGTGCACCCGTGTCGTGCAATGCTTGGAGGTCAGAAGAGGGTCTTGGATTCCCCTGGAACTGGAATTCTCCTGGAATTGGAGTTACAGACGGTTCTCTGCCGTCATGTGGGTGCTGGGGATCGAACCCAGGTCCTCTGCAAGAGTAGTCGGTGCTCTTAACTGCTAGGCTATCTCTCCAGCCCGTAAGTGTACTTTAAAAAATGCAGGGGAGCAGCCGGGTATGGTAGCACATCCCTATAATCCCAGCACTTGGGAGGCAGAGGCAGGCGGGTCTCTGTGAGTTCAAGGCCAGCCTGGTCTACATAGTTAGCTCCAGGCCAGCTGGGACTAAAAAGGGAGACCCTGTCTCAAAAAGACCCCCCCCCACAAAAAAAAAAGTCAACAAATCTTAGGCAGAGGCAGGTGGATCTCTGAGTTCAAGGCCAGACTGGTCTACATCCTGAGTTCAATGCCAGCTGGGGCTATAGACCCTTTTGACAAACGGTCTCTTTGTCAAAAAGATTAAAAAAAAAAAAAGGGAGCCAGATGTGGCATGAAAGTATAATCCCACTACTTAGGAGGATCAGAAATGATATTTGACAGATAAGCTTCATAGTACAGCAAGATTTACTACAAATTGATGGGAACGAGCTAGACATGGTGGTGCTGCACATCTGTATTCCCAGTTCTCGGGAGGCTGAGACAGGAGGATCACAAGTTTGAGGAGACCAGCCTGGGCTACCTCTTGAGCTACTGTCTTGAAAATACCAATTAACGGGGCTGGAGAGATAGCCTAGTGGTTAAGATCACTGACTGCTCTTGCAGAGGACCCGGCTTCGATCCCCAGCACCCACATGGCAGCTGAGCACCGTCTTTAGCTCCAGTTCCAGGGGAATCCGATGCCCTCTTCTGACCTCCACGGCATTGCACGACATGGGTGCAACAAATTTAAATGCAGACAGTACATTCATACACATAAAAAATAATAAAATTAAAAAAAGAAAACAAACTTAAAAAAAAAAAAAGAAAATACCAATTAAGCTGGGCGTGGTGGCGCATTCCTTTAATCCTAGCACTCAGGAGCCAGAGGCAGGTGGATCTCTGTGAGTTCAAGGCCAGCCTGGTCTACAGAGTGAGTTCCAGGCCAGCTGGGGCTATAAGGAGACCCTGTCTCGAAAATACCAAAAAAAAAAAAAAAAAAAAAAAAAAAAAAAGAGAGAGAGATACCAGAGAATCATGGGAAAGGAAAGTCAATTAGATGGTGTTGGTAAGTTCTACATGGGAGACAGTATTTAGGTCTTTTTTTTTTTTTAATGTATGCATAAGTGTACTGTCTGCATGTAGGTTGGTGCACCCATATCATGCAGTGCTGTGGAGGCCAGAAGAGGGTGTCGGATTCCCCTGGAACTGGAGTTACAGTTCTCAGCCGCCATGTGGGTGCTGGGAATCGAACCCCGGTCCTTTGCAAGAGCAGTCGGTGCTCTTAACCCGTGAGCCATTCTGCAGCCCCAGTATTTAGGTCTTACCTCATACAATACACAAAAAAATCTTCTCCACACGGGTTGCTGATCTGAATGTAGAAGAGAAACTGCAGTGTTTTTAGTTTTTTCTTTTTAGCCAGTATCTTGCCATGTAGCTTAAGCTGGCCTTAAACTCTCAATCTTTGTGTTAAGCTGACATTGGGGGATGCTCTAACCAAACCTGGCTGTATTAAAAACTTTTTACCTTTTTGGGGGTCTGGAGAGATGGCCTAGCGGTTAAGAGCACTGACCACTCTTACAGAGGACCCAGGTTCGATCCCCAGCACCCACATGGCGGCCGAGAACCATCTGAAACTCCAATTTCAGGAGAACTTCAGTTCCAGGCGAATCCGACACCCTCTTCTGACCTCCGCGGCATTGCACAACACGGGTGCACACACCTGCATGCAGACAGTACATTCATACACATACAGAAATGAATAAAATTAAAAAACTTTTTATTTTATGTTTTTTAGTGTTTTGCCTGCTAGTTCACCCATGTTGTGCAATGTCAAAAGGGGGTGTTGGAACTCTCGAAGTGAAGTTATGGAGCTACCATTGTTAACTGCCATGTGGGTCCTGGAAACTGAATCTGAGTCCTCTGCAAGAGCAGCCAGTGCTCACCGTTCAACCATGTCTCCAATCTTTTTGCTGTATTTTGACAACACTAAAAAGTTTATGTTAACAGAGACTGATTAGATGGGATACAAAATTAGCTAAATATGTGCAAAGTTTGATATTGAGAACTTTTTTCCTTTGTCTGTGCTCGTGCGCACATGTATGCTTGTGAAAATTTAACATTGTCTTCCTCAATTGCTTTCCAAGTTATTTAAAATAAAAAGATTGTTGGGTGTGGTGGTGCACACCTTTAATCCTAGCACTTGGGCAGGTGGATCCTTGTGAGTTCAAGGCCAGCCTGATCTATAGATCGAGTTCCAGGACAGGTGGGGCTACAGGGAGACCCTTTCTTGAAAAAAGACCCCCCCCAAAATTAATTACTTAAAAGTTTACATTTATCCATTTGTGTATAGGGCAGGGGATATGCATGTGCCACAGCACATGTAGAGATCAGAGGACAGGGGCTAGAGAGATGGCCTAGCGGTTAAGAGCACCGACTGCTCTTGCAGAAGACCCGGGTTCGATCCCCAGCACCCACATGGTGGCTGAGAACCGTCTGAAACTCCAATTCCAGGAGAACTCCAGTTACAGGGGAATCCAACGCCCTCTTCTGACCTCCGCGGCATTGCACGACACGGGTGCACAAACCTGCATGCAGACAGTACATTCATACACATACGAAATAAATTAAAAAAAAATTAAAATAAAAAAGATCAGAGGACAATTTGGAGGATTAGTTCTTCCATTATGTGGGTTCTTAGGGATCAAACTCAGTCCTTAGGGTTAGTGCCAATGCCTTTACCTGCTGCCAACTCCTTGGCCCCTTTTCTTATTTTTTTGTGACAGAGAACCTTGTTGACCCTGGAGCTCACCAATTGGCTAAGGCTGGCTGGCCAGCCATTGAGCTCCAGCAATCTGGAGTCTGGGCTAGGATTACAGAGGTCTCACTGCACTTGGTTGCTCTCACGCCACCCACTCATGCTAGGGATCCAATCTCAAGTCCTCATACTTGCCTGACAAACATTTTACTATCTCTCCATCCACCCCCCACCCCCCAGAACTTTTTTGAAGGGCTAGAAATGTAATTCAGTTGGTCTAAGATGCATGAGGCCCTGGGTTTTATCTGCATGAGGAGGCACACAATGTAATCCTTATTCTTTTTTATTTTTGGTCTTTTCGAGACAGGGCCTCCCTGTAGCCCCAGCTGTCCTGGAACTCGCTCTGTAGACCAGACTGGCCTTGAACTCACAAAGATCCGCCTGCCTCTGCCTCTCAAGTGCTAGGATTAAAGGCGTGCGCCACCATGCCCGGTGTAATCCTTATTCTTTAGAGTGGAAACAGGAAGATGGAAAGTTCAGGATCATCCTCTGCTGTGTAGGTACCTTAAAACCACTGTGGGCTATGAGATCCTGTCTGGCCAAATAAATACCAAAACAAGAACTCCAACTTTTTATAACTATTTTATTTATTATGTATGAGTGTACTATCTGCATATGTGTATAAGTGCACCCATGTCATGCAGTGCCCACAGAGGTCAGAAGAGTGCATCAGATTCCCTTGGAACTGGAGTTATGGATATGCCTCTGGCTTGGATTTTTGAGTCTCACTATTTAATATGGAGTGGTCTAAAATTCAGTCTTCTTGCCTCAGCCTTTTGTGTTGGAATTATAGGTGTGTATCACCCCCCCCACTTTAACAAAAAAGATTTTATTATTTTATGTGTATGATTGTATTGCCTGCATGTTTGCAAGTATACCCACGTCATGCAGTGGCCACAGAGAAGACTTTTTGCAGACTTTGGAAGAGGTACTGTCCACCCTTTTTGCTTATGCTTTGGGCAGGTAGTTAACTCTAGGTTCTTTTGTTCACAGGATATGCTTCTGGATACCTTTCTGGTTATTGCTACTCTAGCTTGAAATCATTCAGAAGTCTAAGATTTTATTTTATTTTTTTAAATTTTTTATCAGGTTTTTTTTTTTAAGGATTTTTCTGATTTTGAATTTTATTTATTTTGTATGTGTATGAATGTACTGTCTACATGTAGGTCTGTGCACCCGTGTCGTGCAATGTGGCAGAGGTCAGAAGAGTGTGTAGGATTCCCCTGGAACTAGAGTTAAAAGATGGTTCTCAGCCACCATGTAGGTGCTGGGGATCAAACCCGGGTCCTCTGCAAGAGCGGTTGGTGCTCTTAACTGCTAGGCCATCTCTTCAACCTCTAGGCTTTTTTCTTTTTTTAATTGTATTTTCTTTTTTTCTTAACATTTTCTTTTTATTTTATGTGTATCAGTGCTGCCTGCATGGATGGAAGTACCCCTGGTGTCCACCACACTTTTTAAAAAACATTAAATTTTGGGCTGGAGAGATAGCCTAGCGGTTAAGAGCACCGACGCTCTTGCAGAGGACCCGGGTTCGATCCCCAGCACCCACATGGCGGCTAAGAACCGTCTGTAACTCCAATTCCAGGAGAACTCCAGTTCCAGGGGAATCCGAGACCCTCTTCTGACCTCCGCGGCATTGCATGACACGGGTGCACAGACCTGCATGTAGACAGTACATTCATACACATACAAAAATAAATAAATAAATAAATAAATAAATAAATTAAAAAAAAGTTTAAAAAAAAAAATTAAATTTTGCCGGGCATGGTAGCGCATGCCTTTAGTCCCAGTACTCAGGAGGCAGAGGCAGATGGATGTCCGTGAGTTCAAGGACAGCCTGGTCCCCCCAGTACAGCTAGGGCTACAGGGAGAGCCTGCTCTTGCAGAGGACCCAGGTTCAATTCCCAGCACCCACATGGCAGCTGAGAACCATCTTTAACTCCAGTTCCAGGGGAATCTGACATCCTCTTCTGACCTCCGCGGCATTGCACGACATGTGTTCACAGACCTACATGTGGACAGCACATTCATACAAATAAATAAAAGCCGGGCGTGGTGGCGCACACCTTTAATCCTAGTACTTGGGAGGCAGAGGCAGGCGAATCTTTGTGAGTTCAAGGCCAGCCTGGTCTATACACTGAGTTCCAGGACAGCTGGGGCTACAGGGAGTCCCTGTCTTGAAAAGACCCCTCCCCCCCCAAAAAAATGAGTTGGGAGGTCTCTCTGTCCCTGCTGTTTGTCATGTTTCTATCAGTTTTTGCTTCTGTTTCTTTGCAAAAGTTGACTGAAATTCTTTCTTGGAGAGGGTATTTCATTTTTCTTCCCCAATAGATTACTTCTTGTTTTAGATCAGAGAACAATTTTTTGTACAGCTGTGGGAGGCCACCATTATTCGTCACACTTAGCATGGGACTTATGCAAATGTTCTGAGGTTTGTTTTTATTTTATTGTATTTTATTTTATTGGTTTTTTTTGAGACAGGGTCTCCCTGTAGCTCCCGCAGTCCTGGAATTTGCAGTGTAGACCAGGCTGACCTTGAACTCACAGAGATAATCTGCCTGCCTCTGCCTCCCCAGTGCTGGGATTAAAGGTATGCGCCACCACGCCTGACTAAGTTTTATTATTAATAAAAGTGGGAGTGGTATAGAGCAGATGGTTAGCATGTGCAAGACTGAGGGTTTGATTCCCCAGCACCAAAAATCAATAGAAACAAATGGAATGTTCCTTTTATAAAATTCTTGCCTTTGATGCAAAAATAATGAAGATATAACAGGTACATTAAGTTATGGGTTTTATGGAATGAACATTCCAAAGTGTTTGGTAGGTCTTAAAGTAGGAAACATCTATTTTTGCCTACAGATTAAAGCAGTAGCGTTCAGAATTTGTTCTCAGTTTTTCCATTTTCGTCATTTTCTCATAAGTAAAAAGTAAGGTTGCTGTTCTACCAGCTATAGCACTTTGCTTTAGAAAGGGTTACTTTAAAGAAAAGGATGTGAGTCGGGCGTGGTGGCGCATGCCTTTAATCCTAGCACTTGGGAGGCAGAGGCAAGCGGATCTTTGTGAGTTCAAGGCCAGCCTGGTCTACAGAGCGAGTTCCAGGACAGCTGGGTCTACAGGGAGACCCGTCTCGAAAAGAGCAAAAAAAAAAAAAAAAAAAAAAAAAAAAAGAAAAGGATGTGAAAAAAAGACTATATATTAAACTTTTTTCATTAATGTGTTTATGGACCTGTTTGGGGAGATAATATGTGTAAAATTGGATTCCCCCATGTCAGATTCACCAACCTCTGGACAGTTTGAGTAAATAAAAAGAGATTAAACACTATGGAATATTTAGTTGGTGAATTATAAACTACAGAGTAGAGACTGTCCTATATTTTTTTATTGTTTTTTTCTGAGTTCTGAGTGCCATCTACAGGTGGTAACTATCAACTTCAATTATTTACTTAGAAAAATTTGAATGCATATCTAGTATCAGGCACTGTCCTAAGTATTGGGGATGTAGTAGTGACTGTAGTCACTCATAATTTGTAGGGTATAGTGGAGTGATGTTTAACAAATAGCCCCCTAGGTGAATACATGCATGTATTGATGCCAAACACAAAGGAAAAGCACGATGTCGTGGGAAAAGTGTAACAGAAATGGAATTTACATCGGGAAATCAGGGAAAGGTCTCTAAGAAGAAGTACCATGTTAGGAGAGAAAATTCGAGTTACAAATTAAAGAATCATGGTACTTGTGTTTAATGTGGGACAGAAGCATACATATACTGGTGTCAGTAACTAAAAGCTAAGGTGGTGGGAATGTAAGGGACAGGGTGAAAGGAAAGAAAAAAAGGTGAAGGCAAACAGATGTAAAGGTGGATGGCAGGGCTTTTAGGAACTTATAGGTCACATTCAAGATTTTGGAATGTGTTCTAAGTGCATAGGGAGTGCCATTATGAGGAAAGTTGTAAATGAGAATGACATAGTTAATGAGTTTTGTTTTACATTAAAAATTTTATTTTATGTGTATGAGTGTATTGCTGGCATGTAGCTAGGTGCATCCATGTTGTGCAGTGCCTGTGGAGGCCGGAAGAAGGTGTTGGATCCCCTGGAACTGGAGTTACAGATGTTTGTCAGCTGCCATGTGGGTGCTGGGAATCAAACCCATGTCTTTTGCAAGAGCAGTCAGTGCTCTTAACCCACTGAACCATCTCTCCAGCCCCATATTTTAATTTTTTATGTGAATGAATGTTTTGCCTGCATATAACTGCACCACATACATGCAGTGCCCACAGAGGCCAGAAGAGGGCATCGGATCCTTAGAACTGGAGTTCTGGACACTTGATAGCAGCCGTGTGGGTGCTGGGAATTGAATCCCAGTTCTATGCAAGGGTAGTAAGTTCTCTTAACTGTTAGTCCCTGTCTCCAGCCCTCTGTTTTTTGTTTGCGTGCTTACTTGCTTGTTTTTGAGAACTTGCTATGTAGACCAAACTGGTCTCCAACTCACAGAGTTGTTCTGCCTCTGCCTCTGCCTCACAAGTTGTTGAGACTAAAGATGGACACCGCTACATTTGGCCTCAGTTTACTTTATTTTTTAATTTTATTTTTTTTAATTTTTTTTAATTAATTTTATTTATTTCTGTATGTGTATGATGTACTGTCTGCATGCAGGTCTGTGCACCCATGTCGTGCAATGCCGCGGAGGTCAGAAGAGGGTGTCGGATTCCCCTGGAACTGGAGTTCTCTTGGAATTGGAGTTTCAGACGGCTCTCGGCCTCCATGTGGGTGCTGGGGATCGAACCCGGGTCCTCTGCAAGAGCGTCGGTGCTCCTAACCGCTAGGCCATCTCTCCAGCCCCTCAGTTTACTTTTTTAAAGATTCACTCTGAAAAAAAAAAAAAAATAAAGATTCACTCTGGTTACATTGTAGACCAGTTTTGCCGGACAATCATGGTGTTGGAAGTGGAAGTCAGTGAGGACAGTGGAAGTGGAAATTGTGAAATACAGATCCTTTGCAACAGATGTATACCTTTGTATGTGCTTGTTTGTATTTTTGATAGTTTAATACAAATATCAAATGTATTGTGATTATAATTATGCCATTTACTCTCTGTTACCCCCATTTCATTTCCTTGATCCCCTTCTTCCTAACTAGTTCCCCATGGGCTACACCACTGAAGAAAATGACACCCTGTTTCATAGCACTCATTAACACTCAAGAAGAGGTAGGGAGATGTCAGCCTTTTATTGACTGTCATTTAGGATTTGATATATTTGCATATATGTTGTAGATACATAACATTCAAATAAAATTGAAGCAATAAAATACAGAGGCTGGAAAGATGGCTCAGCAGTTAAGAGAATTTGCTCTAGCAGTGGACCTGGGTTTGATTCCCAGCATCTACATGGTAACTCCGGTTCCAGGGGAACTTGATACTCTTCTGACCTTCACAGGCATTCCATGACTTGAATGCACTTACATACATGCGGATAATACCCTTATACACATAAAAATTATAGGGGTTGGAGAGATGGCTCAGCAGTTAGGAGCACTGATTACTCTTGCTGTGGACCTGGGTTCAAATTCCAGCACCTACGTGGCAGCTAACAACCATCATTATCTCTAGTTCCAGGGGATCTGACTCCCTCTTCTGATCTCCATGGCCATTGCACAACATGGGAGCACTTAGACACATGCAGACCATTAGCTCGTACACATAAATAAAATACTTTTTAAAATAAAATATTTAACAACAAAAAACCTCAGTGTCATCCTTTGCACGACACAGGTACATTTACACACATGCAGGCAGTACATTTGTACACGTAAAATTTATAAAGCCCGCGCCCTTTTTTATTTTTATTTCTTGATCTTTTTGTGACAAGGTCTCCCTTTAGTCCCAGCTGGCCTGGAACTCAGTATGTAGACCACACTGGCTTTGAACTCACAGAGGTCTGCCTTGCCTCTGCCTCCCAAGTGCTGGGATTAAAGTCATGCGCCACCACATCCAGCAAAGCCCTTCATTATTAGACTGAAAATGGTGGCACAGGCCTATAAGCCCAGCACACAGGATGTGGAAGCTGGAGGATCAGAAGTTGAAGGCTGGTTTTTGCTACATAGTAAGTTTGAGACCAGCCTGTGCTACATGAAACTTTGTCTCAAGATACTAAATGGGGCCAGAGAACTGAAGACGAGATGGACTGGTTCCATTTTCATTGGTTTGGAATGGTGTAAGGGCCTAGGCAGTAGGGGAAGGGCCCAAGAGGGGGGGTCCTTATACCCCCAAGCCCCTGTCCTTCTCTTCCCTCCCCCATTTAGTTCAAATCCTCTTAAAAGCCAACCATAGAGGTGAGGCTGGCGAGGGAGAGGCTAGAGGTTGGAGGTAGGAAGTCAATTTCTTTTTCTCTATTCTTCGAGCTTAGCTGGGGCAGGAGCTTGGTGGGATGTTTTTCTCCTTTTCCATCCCCACTTGGCATCCCAGGTAGATGTGGAGGGGTAGTGGATGGGGCCCTCAGGAAAAGTGAGTGAGGGATGAGTGTGGCTTTGGGGGAATGTTGGATGGAGCTGTCACCAGGACTGACATTGAAGGGAGGTGAGGGAAGCAGATGTGTGCTCGGGAGCTGAGGTTTTCTTTTTGTTTGTTTGGTATTTTTGAGACAGGCTCTCCCTTTTAGTCCCAGCTGGCCTGGAGCTCGCTCTATAGACCAGGCTGGCCTTGAACTCACAGAGATCCACCTGCTTCTGCCTCCCCAGCACTGGGATTAAAGGCATGCACCATCACACCTGGCTGGAAGCTGAGGGTTTTTTTTTTTGTTTGTTTTGTTTTTTTTTCAGGTAAAAAGTATAACTTTATATTCTTTTAAAAAAATAATATATATATACACATAAAAATACACATACATACATGCATACACATATCACTTGAATTGGAGGATTTTTTTTTTTTCTTTCTTAAAAGATGTCATGTTTTCCTTAAGGAAGTGCTTGAAGGTTCCTCCTTGGCAACCCCAACCATCAATCCTGCACTTTTGCTCCACATTGTGGTTTTTCCCTCCCATGGTCCCCTAAAATGAAGTCCAGTAAGCACGCGCCCTCTCTTGATCCCCCTGCACTGGCCTCCATGATACAGCCCAGGTAGTCCAACAATGACAGTCTACACTCTTGACGAGGCTGACATCCCCTTAGCTGTTTAGTCCACAAGCTGGGTATTTCAGTGGTCCCCATCTGGCATTGAAGGTTTGGAGGATTCTTGGAGAGACATGAGTCCTCAGTCCATATTAGGTTAAAAAGCTGTGTCTCATGCCTTTGAAGAGTGCCAAAAGTGGTGGCAGCCAGAGTAATGTACTTGCCAGTAAGAATTGGAGATAGGCCAAACAACAGTACTCTCTATTCTTTTTGTCTTTTTTACCAAGATCTCAAGTTCTGTGTCTGTACAGTTTCTCTGGTTTTACCGATTATTTGTATCTGGTTGTACTTTCTTTTGGATGCTTAAGGCCACACAGTTAGCCCAGATTAACCAAGGTTTTTGTTTTCTTTCAAGGTCAGTTGAGGATCTGGTCCTCAGGGGTCTCTCTGGGTTTTTTTTTTTTAGGGTGGGGAACTGAGTTTTAAACACTTGAGATATCAAAGAAGTTGTGGACCCAGGAGTTGAGAGCCTTGTGACCAGTATGGAATCTGCTCAGACCCCAGGTTGAGGTCTGATGGCCTAAGGTGGAATTTGAGATTTGGACATCTTTGCATATGCTTTGATTTGAGGGAACTTGAACTCAGTAGTTACAGTTCATCTCTTAGATTTGTTCCCGTGATGGTTTTCCTGCGAAGGTACTACTTCATCTTCAGCTAATTCATCCTACTTTCCCTAGAGAAGGTGAGTTGTTCAAGTTCAGTCAGTGTGTACCCAACTTACTGCATGTCAGTAGAAGAGGTGTGTAATCAGTGGGCTGAAGCTGAGTGGTGGGGTGCCATAGTGCCAAGAACAGATACAGAAAAAATTAGTTGCTTTGCCCTACCAATATGCAGTGCTTGAGGGCAGGAGTGTCAGGGTCCACCAGTACATTCTGAACATAGTGTCACAGTGACACAAACCCTGTTAGTTGATAAAGGCTAGGCTCTGGAAGAGCTGGTATATGTGCACCTTAACCTAGATTATAGACATGGTCATCTTGGCCTCGGTGAAATGCTGGCCCCTGGCACACTGTCTCAGGCAGGTATTCCCGTACTACATTAAGTACAGCTCTTCTTTTTGGAGAGCAGAGGTGAGGTGTGAGGAAAGATGGAGGCAGGGGGAAGGGAAGGTGTGCAAAAGACACTGAGAGAAGGACTGGACCTCATGGGAAGTGCAGGTAGGAAAAGATAGGGTCAGAGTGGGATAGTCCACACGTCCTAGGATCAGAGTGGGATAGTCCACACGTCCTAGGATCAGAGTGGGATAGTCTACACGTCCTAGGATCAGAGCGGGATAGTCCACACGTCCTAGGGTCAGAGTGGGATAGTCCACACGTCCTAGGGTCAGAGTGGGATGGTCCACACGTCCTAGGATCAGAGTGGGATAGTCCACACGTCTTAGGATCAGAGTGGGATAATCCACACGTCCCAGGGTCAGAGTGGGATGGTCCACACGTCCTAGGATCAGAGTGGGATAGTGCACACGTCCTAGGATCAGAGTGGGATAGTGCACACGTCCTAGGATCAGAGTGGGATAGTGCACACGTCCTAGGATCAGAGTGGGATAGTGCACACGTCCTAGGATCAGAGTGGGATAGTCCACACGTCCTAGGGTCAGAGTGGGGTAGTCCACACGTCCTAGGATCAGAGTGGGATAGTCCACACGTCCTAGGATCAGAGTGGGATAGTCTACACGTCCTAGGATCAGCCAAGACCCTGCCTTCTCCCCACTGACAAAGCACACAGCCTCAGTACTGCTGATGCGCAGGCTTCACTTAATCAGCAGCCACTGGGTGGGTGGGCTTGTTTGTTTGTTTATTTGTGACAGGGTCTCCCTGTTGTCCACAGCTGACCTTGAACTCACTATGTAGATCAGGCTGGTTTCCATCTCATAGAGATACACCTGCCTCTGCCTCCCGAGTACTGGGAGTAAAGGTGTGTTCTACCTTACCTGGCTAGCCACTACTTCTTTTCATTTTGATGATTTATTTTATTTGTTCAAGTTTTTTGATTGCTGCTACGTTTACTGGTCGGTGTGTAGTGCTCACCAAGGCTGTACGAGGCAGTAGAGCTACTTCTCACGCCCCTAGCCAGTGGTTTTTCAACCTCTTGTTCAAAAGAAGCACCCCCCCCCATTTTAATTGAATATTTTGTGATTTTTGTTTTATACAATATAATTTGATGGTGTTTAGATCCCTTCCTCTATTCTCACCTCTTGCATTGCCTCTCCCCTGGCCAAATGTAATGTGCATATCTGGGACTTGTGTGTGCTGTCACCATTCCTGAGTGTTCAATCAGCTGTCCCGAAAATTATTTCCTTGTGATCATCTGTCTCCTCTGGCTCGTAAAATCTCTCTGCTGCCAACTTCCACAATGACTCTTGAGCCTTAGGAGGCAGACATTTGATATAGGTGTTCTATTCAGGGATAAGAGCTCTTCAGCTTCTTGTTCTCTGCACGTTGGCCAGTTGTTTGCGTGTTCATCACCATCTGCTGCATAAAGAAACTTCTCTGGTGACAGCTGAGAGATGCATTAGTGTATGGGTATAACAATGTCATTAGGAGTCAGTTTAAGATAACTATTTAATAGAAAACTAATATTATTTAAGATAACTGTTTAATAGAAAACTAATATTAATCTCTACTGTGACCTGTCTAGCCTCAGGTTCCTAAACCTGATATCAATATATGAAGTGAACCTTAAATCCAGTTATAGAGTGGTTGGTTGCTCCCATATTTGCAGCACTATTGTACACCTGGGCATATACCAGCTGTTGTAGTTCACAGGCTTCACAGCTGGATAAGGTTGATGATTATGTTTTCCTTCTAGTAGCATGCATACCACCATCCAGCACTATGAAAGTCAGCACCAGCTTGATTTCCTTGTTTGTTCAACAGCTCATATATGTGGTGCGTTAGAGTAGAGACTTACCTACCAGTAGAGACTTACCTACCATCAAGTTGTGGTGGGTAACCTAGAGCAGGGACGATGGCCAGGACTGTTTGGGTCTCTATGGGATCTCTGGTCAGTAGCTTCTACAGTCTTGGCACTTAGGCTTTTTTTTTTTCATTAGTCTATGATATCTAGAAGGGACAGTGTCCCCTTATTAAAGATGTCCCCCTGTAAAGGGTAACTTCTTTGAAAATCTCTCTCTCTCTCTCTCTCTCTCTCTCTCTCTCTCTCTCTCTTGTCTTTTTGAGACAGGGTCTATATACTTTAAGAAGCCGTTGTAGTGATAGATTTTCATGTTGCTCTTATGTGTATGAGTCTTGCCTGTGTATGAGTCTTGCCTGCTTGTGTGTAGGTGCACCCATTTTGTGAAATGCTGATAGAAGTCTGAAGAGGGCATCAGATCCCCTGAAAGTGGAGTTACAGATGGTTGTTAGCTGTCGTGTAGGTTTTGGGATTTGCACCCTGGTCCCCTATAAGAGCATTCAGTGCTCTTTAACTGCTAAGCCATCTCTCCAGCCCCCATTACTACTCCCTCCCTCCCTTCCTTCTTTTTTCTTGTTGTTGTTGTTGTCTTTTTAAGACAGGGTCTCCCTGTAGCCCCAGCTGGCCTGGAATTCACTATGTAGACCAGGCTGTCCTTGAACTCAGAAAGATCTGCCTGCCTCTGCCTCCCGAGTGCTAGGATTAAATGCCTGCGCCACCACACCCGGCTTAAAGGCGGTTCTTAGCCGCCATGTGGGTGCTGGGATTCGAACCCGGGTCCTCTTCAAGAGCAGTCAGTGCTCTTAACCACTGAGCCATCTCTCCAGCCCCCTGTTATTACTTTTTCTAAAGGCCTTTAATGTTACTTATTCCCCCACATATTCTTTCCTCTGTCCTGTCTTCCCATTCCCTACCTCATTTAACACTTCCTTCTCTAATGTTCCCCTTTCTCCCTTCACTGCATTTTATCACCCCTCCCAGGAAGGGTCCCCAACCCATGTCCATTTATTAGTTTCTTGACCTCTGGATTTTTTTTTTTTTTTTTTTTTTTTTTTTTTTTTTT
>VZQC01004932.1:144956-168158 GCA_009823505.1 Rhizomys pruinosus
AAAAAAAATATATATATATATATATATATATATATATATATATATATATTAGGCTACTATGTGAGTCATTCCCTAAAGACTTTCTCTGATTTCTTGTTATTAAAGGTATATAAAGGTTAATGATTTTATAATTTGATTTTGTAACCTGCCATTTTGCTGAAAGTGTTGCTCATTTACAAAAGTTTTCTGGTGGAAATTTGTGATCTCTTTTTTTTTTTTTTTTTTTGTCTTTTTGAGACAGGGTCTCCCTTTAGCCTCAGCTGGCCTGGAGCTTGCTCTGTAAACCAGGCTGGCCTTGAACTCAGAGATCCTCCTGCCTCTGCCTCCCAGTGCTGGGATTAAAGGCGTGTGCCACCACACACGGCTAAGCCTGCTTTCTTGCACTGTACATAAACTACCTGCCCAGGGGTGATACCACCCACAATGGGCTGGGCCCTTCCATCTTACTCAACAATCAAGACAACACCCCACAGACATGGCCCCAGGCCAGTCCAATGGAGCCAATTCTCCAATTGAGGCTCCCTCAACCCAGGTGTGTCAAGTTGACACTGAAGCTGTTTAGTACACACGGCACACACTTGTCAGTCAGAGGGCAGCGTTGTAGAGTCAGTTCTCTCCGAAGCGTTGTAGAGTAAGTTCTCTCCTTCTACCTTTGTATAAGTTCCAGGAATTGTACTCAGGCAATCAGGCTTGTGTGGCAAAGCACCTCTGTCCACTGAGCCATCTTGGTGACCTATGTTTTGTTTTGCTTTGCTTTGTTTTGTTGTGTTGCTTTTGGTCTTTTTGAGACAGGGTCTCCCTGTAGCTTTAGCTGGCCTGAAATTAACTATGTAAACCAGGATGGCCTTGAACTCATAGAGATCCACCTCCCTCTGCTTCCCAGATGCTGGAATTGAAGGCATGTACCACCATGCCTGACTGGTAACATGTGATTTTTAAAAATAACATCTTTTGGGGGGGGGTCTTTTTTGAGAAAATGTCTCCCTCTAGTCCCAGCTGGCCTGGAGCTTGCAGTGTAGACCAGGCTGGCCATGAACTCACAGAGATCCTCCTGCCTCTGCCTGCCTATGCCTCCTTGCCTCTCAAGTGCTAGGATTAAAGATGTGTGCCACCACACCTGGCTAAAAATAACGTCTTTTATTACTGCAAAAGAAACCCATCCTCATTAGCAGCTACTCCTCATCTCTCTTCCATACTAGGCAGCCTGCACTAGTTAGTTGTCTCTATAGTTTTTTCTGTTCTGGACAGTTCATGGCAGTGGATTCATAAAATATTTGGTTTTTTGACTAGGGTTTTTTCATTAGCACAATTTTCTTTTTTTTTTTTTTTTNTATATTGTTAAGTGAAGTAACAGTTTCAGAAAAGCAAATGACGAAATGGTATCCCTCATCTGCAGATGCTAGTGCCACTAACCCAGTTGTAAATATTTCTTCGGGCGCGGGAAGCATATTAAAGAACAACAACAGAAGACTGCATCAGAAAACTGACTGACAAGGTGAATCAGGGGGGTGGGAGGGGCGGGGAGAGGGACACGGATGTTTGTATATTCATTAATGTATATTAATTGCATGAGTTTAAACAAGTATCCAATTTTGCCCAAACTCTGCCTACAGGTTACAGGTGTTTTAGGACTTAGTATAGTTATAAAAGTAAATCTTCATATATTAAGCAACATTGTTTTAAAGGTTCTGTTAAAAATGGTAACGCACCTTAGTTAATTGGAAATATACATTATTGTTGTTCATATTTGTTTTTACTTAAAATCTGTATAAACAATACACTTTGGCTTGGCAACATAAAATGTTCTCTATAATTTTCTGTTGTACAGTATCATCTTGTAGCATTCTCTTTTACCTGTCGGATGATTTAACTTAAGAAATTACGTTTGCTTCACATGTTAAGGACATACAGTCACCCAAAAACAGCTGGGTGAATTTGATGAAATCTGTGCCTTTGATTCCTGCCATAGGTACATGTACTTCAACTGTCTTTTTGAGACTCATGGTCCAAAAACAAAAACCATAAAATAAAGGGGGGGGGATAAAATTTATATGAAACTGTTTTGTCAAAAACTTTGCCATTTAAATCTTAAAACTTAACTACGGGAAAAGATTTGTTGTTCCCACAGATCAAAATGTCACCAAATTAATGGCTGAGAAAGAAAAAGACACAGCTTTGCTTGTGTTAGGATGTACCAGAAAGTGCCGACAGAAAGGTTGGCCCGTCTGCACATTGAAAGGAAGAAAAGCATATCCAAAACTTCTCCAGGCATAACCCCTCTGTGGATCCTTATTGTTACAACTATTTATAGTGAGTCCTAAAGAAACTTACCTTCTCGGTGCCGCCCAACTTTTAATATGAGCGATTTTCTTACCTGTCCTTCATAGAACAAACAAGGAGGAATTATGATGATGATGGTGAGGTCATTCTTCTAACTGTAAATTGGAGCCAACTGTTTCAATGGTAATCTCTTATAAACCAGTAAATAAAACCACCTTCTTTAATGAACTAATAGATATCGGAACTGTGAAAAGGTTTATTTTCTATTCAGATCCAAATATAATACTTAAAGTATCTTTAAGCTCTGCACTTAAGCAAAAAATATATTAATACAGGAAAACGCTGATATCAGCAACCAATGATTTATTCTACCAAGGAGAGTTGACCAGGGAATCCAAGCACCCCCAAAAGGTAAAGGCTTCTTGCCTTGTAAACTTGGGTACCTGCAAGAAGAGAGATGCTACGGCCTGCTGTCAAAGACCTGATGTAGCATGGGAAAGATGTATTGATGATCACTTGCAAGTGTACAGTTGTTCTCTGGAAACCCAGAGAGTGTTACCCAAGGCCACTAACCCAATAAAGCAAAACATAGGTCTCCCTTGAGTCAAGCAAGCTCCTCCGTCAGCACTAGCTACACCTCACTCTGCCTGGAAATACTGTGCAGCAGTGCGCAAATATGCCCATAAATCCCAATTCTAATTTGCTATTAGCTCTATCCTTGGATGAATAAACCATGGCTGATGCAACAAGATTACATCCTCTAGCAGTAGGAGCTGCTCATAAGGCCCACCGTAAGACCCTGTCCTCTGTTATAGAAAAATTTAATTCCTCGATTAACATACCATCCCAATATCTGTTGTCTATACCAAAGTTACCTACCATAACAATTAGATACTGTTTAAATACCTATTTATCTACTTGCCTGTGCTTCATTAGTAGGATTATTGAAGGTATTCTTAGACAAACTGTCCCAGGCCCCATGAAAGGAACTAGCCGACAGAATTGACGAGTTCCAAAAGAAAGCTCCAGAGAACGTAGCTGTTTTGCTTCTCATTCTACAATGCCCCTTCTCTTTTTTCTTTTCTTTTTTTTTTCACAAAAAACAAAAAAAAAAAAAAAAAAAAAAAATCTGCAGAAGAGGGGGCATCATAGAATGTAAGGACCTGCACTTGGGGGGAATGGTGAAACTACAGCAATATAGACAGCTATATTGCTGTAGTTTCCACCCATGATCAACTTGATTGAACATAAAGCTCCCCCGATGGATGGTGGGAGTCTTGAGCTGTGTGGGTTTGGTCACAACTGCTGCCAATTGGTTTACATGAAGGATGCTTGTACTCATAAATTATTAGTATTGTTTTAAAAAGTGAAAAAACAGTAAATAGAAGAAAAAAAGAATAGATTGAATCTGCAGAAGGTGGAGCTGGGGACTCTAGTTAGCAGAAATAATGGGATAAAGACTAGAAGGTGGAAGTGGTTGAACATGGGTCTGTCTTAAAGGCATGGTGACCAGATTTCTGATAGTTTGGATGTGAGATGAGAAAAAAACAGTCAGGGAGTGAAGTGAAGGAGATATTAACTTGGATATAGCAGCTAAACTTTTAGGACTGAAAAGAATCGAGATATGATCCAGGTCACACTAAGGCTGAATTAATGAGATGTGGGATTGTGGGGAGTGGGGTGCGGTGGCAACACAGTGGAAAAAGCAAAGGAGGAGGTATTGGAGAAGTGACTGCAGCAAGAATTCTCAAAGGACAGAGCCTTTAGCTGTGCTGAGGGCAGCTGGTAACCAAATTAGTTGTGGACCGGAGAATATTGTGAGCTTAAATGAAATTATATCACAGAAAGCCAAGGCTCAGCAAATGTTAGCTATACTCGAAAGCTGACCAGTACTGAACCTTTGTTAGCAAAATATTTCTTTGGGTGAAGCGGGCCGGTTAAGGATAGGACAGGAGATAATATCCTAGATATGTACTGTCGGACAAGATTATTTGCTCAGTCAAACTTTAGACAGGCTTTAGCCATCTCCTAGGCCCATCTCTGTGCTTCTTTGTGCAATCCAGTTTTAGCATACAGCCCTGCCAAGTCAATGTAGCAATGACACTTCCCCTTGATATCTGGTCATCTTTCCTACCTGATGGGGTCCATCATCATCTACGTCCCCCAGGCATGTCTGACCACTCTGGCTTGTTTCTTTTTACAAGATTGCAAGATTGCAAGAACCCTGTTAGGTCAGTTTATCCAGAATTCCCCTTGCCTTGAGGTTTCCTCTTAATAATTTTCTATGGACTGACCTCCACCCTTATCCTTGGCC
Source organism: Rhizomys pruinosus (assembly GCA_009823505.1). Lineage (NCBI taxonomy): Eukaryota > Metazoa > Chordata > Mammalia > Rodentia > Spalacidae > Rhizomys > Rhizomys pruinosus. The sequence continues at coordinate 149,551 of VZQC01004932.1, forward strand.
ATGCCTTCCCAATGGCTTATGCTGTATTTGGAGTTGAGCCCAGTCTCTTTCCTGCAGGGATCTCTGTGCTGATTATGATAGTTCAGAATGAAGTCTGACCTCTCATGCTTTAAACTTATCACTGAGGGCAGTGAGAATATGGGTCCCTAGTGGTTAAGAGCACCGCTGCCTTTGCAGAGGACCGGGTTCAATCCCCAGCACCCACATGGCGGATGAAAAAACTGTAACTCCAATTCCAAAACTCCAGTTCCAGGAGAATCCAGTTCCAAGGGAATCAAACACCACCTTCTGGCCTCCATCGGCATTGCACAACACAAGTACACAAACCTACATGCCGTACATTACCACTCGACATACACATAAATAAATACATAAAAAATAAATAAATAAATAATAAATAAATAACATTATATCCCTGAATGATGTTTTCCTTGAATAGCAGTAACAGAGATTGGAAAGGGAATAGGAATTTAAGATGGGAAAGGCAGATAAAGGTAAATTTCCGCCATAGAAAACCTGCTATTGGCATTGCAGCCCACATTAAAGGTGTATCAATCATGCATGAATTGTTTATCTTTGCAAATCTGTGTAACATCTGGGTCTGTTTCTGGAGGGTTCTGAGCCTGCTAGCATTTGGCAGGAACATTAGGACTGTCTTAGGCTATCCCATCTGCTGGCTTTATGTCCTATTCGGGCTATGGTGTCATCACAAACACTAGGAAACTACCCTTGATGATGTTCATCTGGATTGATTAAGGCTGAAGGAGGCTACAGATCCTCCCCAACACAGCAGCCCTTGACAGCCCATCACAGGAGAAGCTCAGTGCAGCCAGTTGTGGTGGCTATGAGAACCATCAGAGCTTCCATGTGTGTTGTCATTACTAGAATGTCCTGAAGAGACTAGACTCAGCTACTCATCCCAATGGTAACAATCAGAGAGAGATTTAATCACTGTGGTATATTCAGAAGATGAATAGATAAAAGAGTCATGACCCCAAGTCTATCTCTGGGTACTGACATGAGCTTTACATTTAAATTGAGAAATTGGTTTATTTGGTACAGGGGCTAAGAGGGATACATAATTAAGTATTCCTAGTCAAAGTGGGATCTGGTTGACAATCAGTTTGGCTCTGGGTCTGCAAAGTGGCTCAAACAAGTCTTTTTTTTTTTTTTCAATAGCTTCTGCCTTTTTATTTCCGAGTATGAATGCACTGTTGAACCATTCACCCGTTGTTTCCAGGTTTGGGGCCATTATGAAAGAAAGTGTCTGTGAACATTTAAATACGGGTTTTTTGTATAAACATAATGCTCATTTCTCTGGCAAAGTGCCCAAGAGTGCTCTTGCTGGTAGTGGTACTTTTGTGTTTGGTTACAGAGGGCCAAGTTCTGCAGAGTGGCCGCACCATTTTGAACCCCACCAGCACCACATGACTGTTTCACTTCTCAAATCTTCACCCGCACATGTCTGTCACCACTATTTTATGTTAGAGAACCTGGTGATGTCTCGTTATGGCTTCAACTTGCATTTTCCTTCTGGCCGATGATCCTGTGCTTAGCTGGCTTGTGTGTCCTCTTCAGCAAATGTCTGTTCACAACTGCTGTGTGCTAACTGCACAGTTCTTACCTTCCTGGGTTTTTTGAGTTCTTTATATACTTTAGGTACTAGTCCTTTGTTGGATGTGTACTTTGCAAAGCTGTAGCTTTTCCGTTTTCCCTTTTTTTTAATTAATTTTATTTTTTAAAAAAAAAAAAAAAAAAAAAAATTATCAAATCTAGACCAGTGTCTCCACCTACCCCCACCCCCCCATAAGGCTCATGCATTCGCCAAACATGCTTTTCATTTCTTTTCTCAGTCTTTCTCAATATTCTCCATGGGAAGTTGACTGTTTTTGACCAGAAGTTCACCGTTTCAGCATTCAGTTCTTTGAGCAGTCCTTTCTGTTGTTGATGTTGTGTTGTTGTTTGTTTCCAATATGCATTACTCCCAATTCTTGGACAAAAGCTCAGGGGCCCTGCACAGAAATACTTACAACTAGGTAATTGGCATTAGAATCCACAGATGAGGGATACTATCATGTTTGTTTTTCTGGACATGTATTACTCAGGCATGATGTCTTCAGCTCCAGCCATTTTCCTGCAAAGTCATGATTATCCATCTTTCTTTACTTGCTGCATAGAACTCCATTGTGAGATGTATACATTTTCTCTATCCACTCATCAGTGAGGGGCATTTGGGTTGGTTCCCGCTCATTGCTATTGTGAAGAGAGTTGAAATAAAAATGGCCATGCATTGTATCTATGTGGTGGGTGAGTCTTGAGGTTACATACCCAGGAGTTGGTATGGCTGGGTCCAGGTGGCAAGTTCATTCCAAGTCTTCCAAGTGTTCTCCCCACTGCTTCCATAGTGGCTGTATTGAGTTTACATTCCCACCAGCAGTGGATGCGGGTTCCCCTTTTCCCCCACAGCCCTCTCCAGCACTTGGTATCATTTGTTTTCTTGATCCTAGCCAGTCTCATTGGAGTCCGATGATATCTTAAAGTGGTTTCTATTTTTGATTTGCATTTCCTTAAGATTAGTGATGTTGAACACTCTTAAGGGTTTCTCAGCCATCTCTAATTCCTCACTTGTGAAGTCCTCTGTTCAAGCTCCTTGCTCCATTTATTGAGTGGTTCCTTTCTTTCTTATTTTGTTTTTTGAGTTAGTGATATATTCTGGGAATCAAAGCTTTGTCAGATGTTTCTGTGGTGCAGGTTCCTCCCACTCTGTGGGCTTTCTCTTCATTATTTGTTTTCTTTTTGATGTACAGACGCTTTTGAGTTTAATGAGGCCGATTTGTCAATTGTGACCTTTATTCTTGCACAGCTGCCTGTCTGATTTAGGAACTTTTTTCCTATGCTATGTCTTGTCGTCTTGCTTGCTGCTAACTTCTCTTCTTCTATCGCCTTCGAGTTTGGGGTTTCACATTGAGGTCTCTAATCCATCTGGAGTTGACTTTTGTACAAGGCAAGAAGTAGGGGTTTAATTTCCATCTTCTACAAGTGGTTGATCCCGTTTTGCCAACACACACTTGCTGAAGGCTGCTGGTCTTTTCTCCATTGTGTCCTCTTGGTCCCCTTGTCAAATATGAGGTGGCTGAAACATATGAGCTCAAGTTTGGATCTATGGTTTTTTCATTGGTCAGTGGGTCTATTTTTGCCAGTACCAGCTGTTTTATGACTATAGGCCCTGTAGTATATGTTTGATGTCTGGTATAGATATTCCCCCCTGTTGTTGCTCTTTTCACTCATGTTGCTTTGGCTATTGGGTCTTTTGTTTCTCCCAATTTGCATTTAAGGACTTTTTTCCAAAAGCCGTGAAGAAACTCTTCAGGATTTTAATTGGGATTCGCGTTAAATCTATACAAGAGTTGGGTAGAAGACATTTTTACAATGTTTTTTTTTTAAAAAATTTTTTCCCAATCCATGAGCATGGGAGGGTTTTTTTTTTTCCTTTTTCATTTCCTCCTAGGATTTCTTTCTTTTTAAGGTTTAACATTTTTGGTTTGTAGAGATCTTGGTTGTCTTTTGTAGTTTTGTTCCCTAGGTATTTTATTGTTTTTTATGTGAGTGGAAAGGTGTCTCATTGAATTCCTTCTCCAGTGTTTGTGTTGGTGTAAAGAAAGGCTATGATTTTTTTAGCGTTAATTGTACTCTGCCACTTTGCTGAAGCTGTTAATCCATTTTCTAGGCGTTTTTGGTGGAGTTTTAGCATCCGTTAAGTACACAATCATATCATCAGCCAATTAGGGATAGATTGACTTCCTCTTTTCCAATTAGTTAATACTTTAATTTCGGTTCTTCCTTATGCTCTAGCAAGTGTTTCAAGCAGTAATAAAGAGGAGTGTGACAGGGGGCAGCCTTGCTTGATTCCCACCTTTAAAGGGAATGTTTTCGTCATTTCCCATTTTAGGATGATTTGGCTGTGGGTTTCTGTATATGGCCCTATAAATTTCCCTCTTATGAATGCTTTTAATGTATCCCATAGGCTTTTGTTTGGTGTTGTATTGTCATTGTTCATTCAAGTTCCAGGAATGCTTTTATTTCTTTCTTTTCTCTTCCTTGACCCATACATTATTCAAGAGTGTGTGTTTTGTCTCCATGTGTTTCTTGTAGGCAGTATGCTATTCTGGGCTTTGCTGTTGAGCTTCTTTGCACTTTGGTCTGATAGACTGCATGAAATTATTTTCAATTCTTTTTGTATTGTGACGGTTTTTCTGTGTCCAGTATGTGGTCGATCTTGGGAATGTTTCCGTGGGGTGCTGAGTAGAAAGTGTATTCTCTGGTATTAGGGTGAATATTTGGTTCGAGGTCTATGAGGTCCATTTGGTGTCTCCTATCACTCAGTTCATTTGTCTCTCTGTTTATTGTTGTTCCTGTTGACTTGTCCAAAGGGCTCCAGTGGGAATTGAATTCTCCTACTATGAGTGTATTGGGGTTAGATAGTGACTGTGGTCCTGGAGAATTGTCTTTATATAAAGTTTGTTGCACCGAGTTTGGTGCATATATATTCATAATGCGTGAACTCTTCTTGGTGAATTGTTCCTTGATAAAAATGTAACGGCCTTCTTTGTCTTCTCCTTTCTGATTCTTTTACTGAAGATATTTTGTCTGATATTACAATTAGCAACACCTGCTTTCTTTTTGAACCATTTGCTTGGAATAATTTTTCCATTCTTTCACTTTAAGGTGGTGCCTGTCCTTTGAAGGTAGCTGTGTTCTTGTAGACAGCACATCAATGGGTTCTGTTTCCTAAAACAAGTCTTATTGCTAGATGAAATAGTATGGTATTTCTATTGCTGAAGATATGGCGTGATATGAGTGTGAGAAAGAAAAATTATCCTGAGACCCTGCACTGTGAACTAACAGCTGACCTTTATGGTGCCAGAGAGCACTATGTAAACAGGTGGAAAAAAATGGTCTCTGAAGTTTTATCACAGACCTCATGAGCTACACTTTTAACATGCCAAAGAAGATGTAGAGCAATAGTGGCAGCCTGCCTCCTCCTCTCTCCTAATCATAAACACTTCCCTCTTCCCTTCCATTCCCCTTCTTTTTTCTTTTTCTTCTCTCCTTCTCTTCTTCTTATTTTCTTTTCCTTTTTTTTTTCCCTCTCTCTTCTTCCTCTTCTTCGTCTATTCCCTTTCCTTTTACCCCTTCTCTTCCTCTCCTTTTTTTTGATTAATGTATGCCCAGAAAGAAAAAATTCTAATTGGATCTATGGCCTGCTCCTGGGGGGACGTGCGATGGGGGAGGAGGTACCGCCACAACTGTATACTGCAAGCCTTGGTGCCCCCTAGTGTCAGTAGATTTTTATAGACCACATTATAAAGCTATTACCATCCCTTTGTCAAGCCGTACCCCCTCTTACCAAAATTACCATCCAAGCCACATTGTTGTGTGAAGCCATAGTGTAACCTGTTATTATGGTTAATATTTGTTATTATTTGTGTTTTATTGCTCAAATTAAAAGGAGACCAGTCCCTTACAAACAGAACTCAGACAGACCCAAAAGTTTGATCTGTTACTCAGAGAAAAATAACATGGATCTTCTATCTCTAACTCTCTCTTTCCTCTCCCTTCCAAAGCCCAGGGACTCTCATGGAAGAGGTGGCATGTCAGATTGTAAGTGCCAAGGAGGGGGAGAAAGTGTGGTGATACAGTCAATAAAAACAGACTGGCCTTTTATTTGATCAGCATTTTTTATGTAAGCAAACCTCTTAACAGGGACTTTGGGGCTCTGGGTTTATCAAGACAACTGGGCTCAGTCTTGCTAATGGGTTTCTATGGACCTCATTATGTCTCATTGCCTTATGTTTAACAACTGTTGAAATAAAAAATTAAGATAACTAAACACCACAAATAGTATGGAGTCTCTAAAATCATTAAAAGTCATCTAAAATCATTGCAGCCTCACCATCATAGATAATTGCCGTCTTTTGAGGGTTTGGTCTGTTGAGGTCACCAATGCTTGGGGATACTTTCAATCCTTTGTTAATAAAGATGTTTACTAGTCCTCCCCCTGTCACGTCTGGAATTAACAGGTGATTGCATATTTATGGTACTGTATTAGTCACTTTTCTTGTTGCTGTGATTAAGACACCATGACCAAAGGAACTTATAAAACTGAAGACCTTATTTCCGCTTCTGATTGTTCCAGGGAAATTAGCAGTTCCACTGTTTGGTGGGACGGCATGCGCTGCCTGTCGGGAGCTGGAGCAGCCATGCTGAGGGTCCACATCTCACACGAGCACAGAAGCAGTAGCGAGAGTGACTGGATGAGATCCGAAATGGCTTGTTATTACCCACTGAGCCGTCTGACTGCCCCCAATTAATGTACTTCCTTCTACCGTGGGCCACATCTTCTAAGACCTCTAAAAACCGTGCCACCAACTGGAGACAATATGTCTGAATCCTTAAAGACTATGAGGGACACTCTTCCAACCACCACAGGTACCTTGGCGGTCTTGTAAACCCAAGTGAGGAGTCAGTGCTTTTTAGCAAAAAGCCGTTTAAAAAAATATTTTATTTTATATGTGTGTGTGCCTGAGTTATGTATATGCACAATGTGTGTGCGGTGGTCCATGGAAGTCAGAAGAGGGTGGAAGATCCACTGGAACTGGATTAATGACAGTGTTGTTAGCTGCCATGTTAGGTGCTGGGAACCAAACACCTGAGTCCTCTGCAAGAACAGCCACCACCTCTCCACTCGCTTTGAACCATTCTCTAGCTCCCAAAGGGTTATATTCAATTTTTTTTTGGGGGTTACCCAAGTGGCCTCTGGTGATTGACTTAGCCTTTCTATGTCTTAGTTTCCACATTTGAAAAACAGGGCAATGATCGAATTTACAGGGTCCCTGTGATAACAATGTCACACACTTAGAACAGTGCTAAATGCATATGCTTAGTACATATCAGCAGCCATTTTCACTTGTCCTAAGGTGTCTTGTCAGACATTATGGCCTCCAGATACCATCACTAGAAAGTTTGGCAAAGCCTCTATGCTTCTTACATTGTGATGGAATATAATTTTTAGTGAGTGGGTGTAGTAGTAAGTTGATTACCAACATGTGGAGGTTTCGGTGTTCTCGAAAACCTCTCTTCTCTCTCTCTCTCTCCTCTTCTCTCTCTCTCTTCTCTCTCTCTCGGCATTTCAGGCTTATCCACTGGACAAAAACTTTTACAGGGTGCAACCAGTTTTAGGACCTGTAGTTTTGGGGGCTAGGAAAAGCCTTTGCCATTAGTGGCTTCAACCATTTGACTGGCAGATATGTGAGCAGCCTCTGGCACTCTTCTGTGTGTCTGCAGGGTGAAGGCTATGGAGGCATTCAGTGCATCGTTGGTGTTCCTGCTCCCTGTGAGGCTGCCTCCCACAGGATGATCTCAGAAGCATAGAACGGGCCAGGAAGTTGGTGCACGGGGGGGAGGAGGGGATAGACAAGGGAGGGCAGCCAGGGGCACGGCTCAACACTCGCCTCACCACTAACCACAACACAGCATGGTAAACAGGAATGTTGGATCCCCAAACTTCACCATCCGCAAAAGAAGCAAAATATACCAACCCATGGCACACCAACCCATCCAACTACCAAGGAAGTTAAGAAACATTTCATATTCTTTACTTTCTTTACTTTACTTTTTTTTCTTTACTTTCTTTTTTTTTTTTTTTTTTTTTTTTTTTTTTTTTTTTTTTTTTTTTTTTTTTTTTTTTTTTTTTTTTTTTTTTTTTTTTTTTTTTTTTTTTTTTTTTTTTTTTTTTTTTTTTTTTTTTTTTTTTTTTTCTCCCCTTTTTTTTTATTCCCCTCCCTTTCCCTTTTTCTTCTTTTTATCCTCTTTTTTTCTTCCATTACTCACTTAACCATTTTGGAGAGAGCTAGTGGTTAAGAGCCGCGACTCCTTGCAGCGGACCCGGGTTCAATCTTAGCAAACCCACATGGCGGCTGAGAAACGTCTGTAACCCAATTCAAGGAGAACTCCAGTTCCAGGGGAATCCGACACCCTCTTCTGACTCGTGGCATGCACGACACGGGTGCACAGACTCATGCGACAGTACGTTCATACACATGCATAACTAAATAAATAAATAAATAAATTTTAAAAAATAAAAAAAAAACAAACAAAGAAGAAGAAAGAACATGTTAGGATTGTCCCCCTGGCCTACAGAGTGAGTTCGTGAGTTCCAGGTCAGCTGGGGCTACAGGGGAGGCACCCTGTCTCTAAAGGACCAAAACAAAAACTAAACAGAAAGAAAATGTTATGATGCTAAGTAGAAGGGTTACTTACAAATATGTATAATAGTCTAACATTTTTCTAGTCTCCTGGCGAGGGTCCTAGAATGTTCTAATCTTAGTTCTCTCTAATTATTAAAATAGTATTAGGTTGGCTCTCAAATACATTAAACATATACTTACCAAATACAATATTTGGTTGACTAAGAAGTTAGTGAAATTATTGTTTTCTCCTGTGCTACCAATAGAAAATGATGACAATTTGTGTAAGAAGCTATCAGCTTTCTGATGTGTTCTAATTCCAGAGATTTAAAAAAATGTGCCAAAAATATGTTTTGGGATTGAGAAAAACACAGTGTTACTTTTAATTTTCTAGTTATTGTGACTAATCCTGATTAGCACTGTGAAAGGGTTCTTTATAATAGCAGACACACATGAAACCTGGAAGTCATTACATGGATTTGAGTCTTTCCATTATCAGCTTGAAAGCCTTGGCTTATTTTTTTATCCATTAAGTTGGAACTATAAAAGCAAGTCGAGGGGCTAGAGAGATGGCCTAGTGGTTGAGAGCACCGACTGCTCTTGCAGAGGACCCGGGTTTGATCCCCAGCACCCACATGGTGGCTGAGAACCATCTAACTCCAGTTCCAGGGGAATCCAACACCCTCTTCTGAACTCTGCGGCATTGCACGACACGGGTGCACAAACCTTCATGCAGATAGTACATTCATACACATACGAAAATAAATAAAATTTTTATATATTTAAAAAAAAAAAAAGCATGTTGAGGGGCTGGAGAGATGGACTAGCAGTTAAGAGCACCGACTGCTCTTGCAGAGGACCCGGGTTCGAGCCCCAGCACCCACATGGTGGCTAAGAACCGTCTGTAACTCCAATTCCAGGAGAACTCCAGTTCCAGGGGAATCCAAGACCCTCTTCTGACCTCCGAAGCATTGCACAACACGGGTGCACAAACCTACATGCAGACAGTACATTCATACACATACAAAAATAAATAATAAAAATTAAAAAAAAAGTTGAGGATATGTTATGAAAATTAAATGAGAATACTCTAGGGAGGTTGTTATCATAAATAGTATGCACAATGTGGTAAAAGTTTTAAGTACCATTATTAGAGGTCATAATCCTTCAAAAACCAGGTATGGTGCTAGGTGCTTGGTATTTGGGATGCTGCAGCAGGAGAAATGTGTGTTCTGTGCCAACCTAAACAACTTTGCAAGGCTCGAGTGTTATATCCCGCCCCCCCTCGCCAAAAAAACAAAAAGGGCTAGGAGTCACGGTTCATGCCTATAATGCCAGCGCTTAGGAGATTGGAGACAAGAGAAACAGGAGCTCAAAGCCTAAGACCCCATCTCAAATTAAAGAGAAAAAAGTCCTCAGATGAGATGGACAGCATTCTAAGGACATTACGTCTGGGTCATCATGATTTTTAGCCAGGCATGGTATCACAGGCCTGTAAATCCCAACACTAGGGAGGATGAGGCAGAAAGATTAGGTAGGTTAAAGGCCAGTTTGTCTACACAGAATATTTGAGTATTCCTTGGCCTGCATGATGAGAGTTTGTCTCAAGAAATAAAAGACTAGGACTCTTGGGACATTTTAAACTTTTTGCTAAATTAGATGAGCAGGTATCACTGTCTTGATGATGTGTGTCTGTGATATGTGGCTGTAGTAAGAATCAGTTCATCCAGATTCCACTATCTTTTTGCATTATGGTATGAGGAAATTGAAAAGCTAAGCATATACTGCAAGTTGAAAACAAGTATAATTTATTAGCTCATGATTTGGACTTGGTGCAGTCTTGTAATCTCAGCTACTCAAGAAGCAGAGGCAGGAGGATTACAAGCCCAAGGCCTGCCTGGGCTACAGAGTAAGCTTAAGATTACTTGTATAACTTAGTAGGACCCTGTCTCAAACTAATTAAGTTAATAAGTAAATAGGAAAGAAAGGATGCTGGCACACGCCTTTAATCCTAGCACTTGGGACGCAGAGGCAGGCGGATCTTTGTGAGTTCAAGGCCAGCCTGGTCTACAGAGTGAGTTCCAGGACAGCTGGGGCTACAAGGAGACCCTGTCTCGAAGAGACAAAAAAAAAAAAAATTTCTATACTATAAATTTTATTGAGCATGTATTTTATAATGAAGAATAAAAACCAGGTCTTCTCTTCTAGGTTCTGATGACTACCATAGCCTCAGTGAAGAGGAAAGAGGCAGTAGGCAGTTGATGTGGAACAAGTACCCTTTGGATGTACAGAAGGAATTTGGTTATGACAACCCCCATGATCTGGATTCCGACTGATATTCATGAGATTCTTCCACAGGCCCTTGAAGGCTCTCTTGACTAGTGTCATGTTGCCTGGTGACATAAGACTCCTGAGCACATGGAAAGAAAAGCCACCATCTTAGCAGCTAAAGCTATCTTCGCCACTTACAGTAGGGTTCCTTGGCCTCAATCAAAAGTGGTGATGCCAAGCATGCTGGCTCCTGCCTGTAATTCCAGCACTGGAGAGGCTGAGGACAACAGGAGCCCTGAAAGTCCACAGGCAGCCTGGACAAAGCATTGTAAAAAATAATCTTAAAAAAATAAAAGCTCTAAAAATGAAAGTCCCTTTAATTTCCAGACAAGTGTTTTCTGTAGCATCCTACTTCTGAAGCCTGAAGNAAAAAAAAAAAAAAAAAAAAAAAAAAGGATGGAAGGAAGGAACAAACTAGAAATACAGCTCAGCATTAGAGCCTTGTCCAAATGCGTGAGACCCTGGGTTCAGTCCCCAGTAGCCCCTTCGCCAAACACATTAAGCCTTTAGAAAGTTGAAATTGTTTGATCCCGTTTTATAGTCAACCTTGTTCCCTCCTTACCCTCTTCCCTCCAGTCCAGTGTATGGAGCATGCTGTATACTGCTCTACCATTGAGCTACCCCTCCGATAGGAATGTCTTTAAGTTAGCCAGGCATGGTGGTGCACACCTTTAATCCTAGCACTTGGGAGGCAGAGGCAGGTGGATCTCTGTGAGTTCAAGACCAGCCTGGTCTACATTGTGAGTTCCAGGACAGCTGGAGCTACAGGGAGACCCTGTCTCAAAAAAAAGAAAAAAGATCCCCCCCCACCAAAGGAATATCTTTAGGTTAAACACAAGAAACTCACATTACGGGGGTTTATTTAGATATTTCTTCATAAACACATCATCATAGCTTTCAGACAGTTTACTAAGTTACTTAAAGTTACTGATTTTTCTTGTTCCTCAGGTGGCTTCCTTTCCGACGCAGGCTGGTACAGTGATGCTGAGAAGGTTTTTCTGTCTTGCCTTCAGTTGTGTACTCTACATGATGAAATGCTTCACTGGTTTCGAGCAGTGGAGTGTTGTGTGAGGTAAGTTGGGGCAAATGGTGAAGTGGCTTTCTAGTTTTGTTTCAGAATCCTAGGTATACTCCAATATTTGAGTAACTCTCTTAGGTATCTTTCTATCTATATGTCCTAGTTTCAGAAGTTGAAGCATTCCTAATGCCAAAATGCTCTTAACCTGCTATAGATATCATAGCTTGGACTTCAGTATTATGAACTAGAATGTGTATCCTGTATATCATTTTGTTTATCATAGACTCTGTATGCATTTATTAAACAAAGTTTTATTTTGTCCTTTAGAAATAAGATCTAGTCATGTTTCCCAGGCTTACGTCAAACTTATCTTCTGCGTCAGCTTCCTGAGTGATTGGTACTGTAGGCACATGTCACCACACCAGCTGTTTGGACATTTTTTTTCTTTTTGACTTTAAAAAAAAATGTATAGTTAAATATTTATATTACTTTTTATTTTATATATATATATGAGTGTTATTCCTGCCTATATGTAAGTTCACCCATGTTGTGTAGTACCTGTGGTGGCCAGAAGAGGGTGTTGGGTCCTCTGGAATTGGGGTTACAGATAGTTATTAGCTGCCATGTGAGTGCTGGGAGTTGAACCTGGGTTCGCTGGAAGAGTAGCCAATGCTCTTAACCGCTCAGCCATTTCTCCAGTCCCTCTTTTTGACTTTTTGAGACAGGGTTTCACTTTGTAGCTGAGGTTAGCCTGAAACTTGCTGCATTTTGGATTTTGTTTTATTTGAGACAGGATTTCCCTGTAGACTCAATTGCCTACAATTTATTATGTAGACCAGGCTGGCCTCTATCTCACAGAGATCTCCCTACCTCTACTACATGCACTACCACTCCAGGCTGTGAACCACTTCTTAATAAGGATACTTCTCACCCACCACACCCCCCACCACCATCCCCACTTTAAGAGAGAAGAAAAAAAAGAATCATACTTTTTTTTTTTTTCCTGTATGTGTATGAATGTACTGTCTGCATGCAGGTCTGTGCACCCATGTTGTTCAATGCTCGGAGGTCAGAAGAGGGTGTCAGGTTCGCCTGGAACTGAAAGTTCTCTGGAATTGGGAGTTTCAGACGGTTCTCAGCCGCCATGTGGCGTGCTGGGGATGAACCGGGTCCTCTGTAGGCGGTCCGGCGCTTCTTAACCGCTACGCTTCTCCAGCCAAGAATCATACTTCTAAAGTAAGTCAATCTGTAATATTTGGGCATGCCTGTAATTCTACCGTTCAGAAGCAGAGGCATATTGATCTCTGTGAGTTCAAGCCCAGCTCTGTCTACATAGCAAGTTCCAGGCCAGTCAGGGTTACATATCACACCTCCCACCCAACCCACCCACCAACAAAGACAAGAAAGATAATGTTCTTTATAAAACTAAAGGGAAATAGGAGCTGGAGCAGTGGCTCAGCAGTTAAGAATATACTACTTGACTGGTTTTGAGAGACCACAGGTTTGATTCCAGCCCCATGATGGCACTTTATACCCCTTTAACATCCATTCCAGGGGGATCTACAATGTCCTTTTCTGGCCTTTGTGTACATTGTATGCATGTGGTACACTTTCATACTTACATGCAGAAACACCATGCTATGTAAATAATAAAATATAAAGGTTACAAAAAAAACTTAAAGGGAAGGAAAAAGATAAACAGATTCCTTAGCTTTACTGAAGTCTAGTCAGTTTACTGAGTTTATACTTTTTTTAAATTTAAGAGCCACATTTTCTGCCGGGCATGGTGGTGCACGCCTTTAATCCCAGCACTAGGGAGGCAGAGGCAGGCGGATCTCTGAGTTCAGGGCCAGCCTGGTCTACCTAGTGAGCTCTAGGCCAGCTGGGGCTACAGGGAGACCCTGTCTCAAAAAGACCAAAAAAGCCCCACACTTTCTCCAGTTATTTTTTGTGTAAACTATAAAGGGATTGCATTTGGGTCTCAAATTCGTAGTATTGATGAAAATAATCTATGCTCTGAACTCTTCTGCCTATTGAAAGATTAACATTTTCTTTTCATCTGTTTTTTTTTTCCAGAATCAAGATTTATTTCTCCTAAATTCCTAATTTTGCTTTAGCCTGACCCAAATGTTTCACTGTTCTCACATGGCCAGGGCTGTTTCTTTCTGGTTTGTCATCTTTAGTTGGTAGCTTACATGGATTGCAAGTGCTGTAGGTAGAGAGGAGGAGGGAGTAAGTGAAGTGAAGGGGGGTTAGGCTCATGTCAAGTAGGTCTGCTTTTTTTTTGTTTTTTTTTTTTTGAGACAGGGTCTTCCTGTAGCCCCAGCTGGCCTGGAACTCACTACGTAGACCAGGGTGGCCTGGACACACAAAGATCCGCCTGCCTCTACCTCCACTTACCCCTGGCTTTTTTTTTTTTTTTTTTTTTTAAGATTTTATTTTTGCAGGGCATGGTGGCGCATGCCTTTACTCCTAGCACTTCGGGAGGCCAGAGGCAGGCGGATTCTTTGTGAGTTTAGGTCAGCCTGGTTACAGAGCGAGTTCCAGGCAGCTGGGGCTACCAGGGAGAACCCTGTCTCGAAAGACAAAAAAAAAAAAAAAAGATTTCTATTTTTATTTTTAAATGTTTGAGTGTATTCTCCTTGCATGTTGTAAGTAACCATGTTGTGGATATTGCCCCACCAAGAGGTTCCGAAGAAGGCATCAAGATTTCCCTGGAACCTGGAGTTAAGGATGAATTGTAGGCCTTGTCATGTGGTTGCTAGAAATTGAACCTGGGTCTTCTCTGCAAGAGCAGTTGGCTTTCTTTACTGCTGAGCCAACTCTTAAGCCCTTTTTCTTTTTTTTTAAATCTATGCCTAGGTTTAGCAAGTAGAGATCTGTATAAGTAGCATGTCCTAAAAATGCAAAGAATTTTAAAAAAGATAATTATTACAGGATAATTATACCTCCGGAGTATGCTAACTCATAATTTATAGACATTATAAAAAAACTGAATTATTTTACCTATCTGCTGTTCTGTTCTCTGGTTTCCTATTTTTGTCTTCTGTTAGCTCTAGCTTCTTCCCTCAGTGGTTTAACAACAAAAAAAACCCAAAAACCTGATGAAACAGTGAGGTTCCCCCCAAAACAATAAGCCTCTGCTTTGCGAGGAGGTGGGGGGGACGGACTCTGGACAGAACTGCGAAAAAGATGCAAAACATGTAGGGCAGAGTGCATGAACTCAGGTGGGGTGGGGGGCCATGGGAAAGAGAAATGACTCTAAATTGGAATGAGAATGATGTATGGAAAAAGTTTCANGGAACCACAGAGAGCCTATGGGGATCAAATCAGAGATTGATTTATTGTGTGTGTATGTGTATGTTAGTGGACACGTATGTGGAGGTCAGGGACCAACTTTTGCAAGTCAGTTCTTTCCTTCCATCATATGGGTCAGGCTCAGCATCTTACCCACTGAGCCATCGAAGTAATCTATTACAAGGATCTTGACTGTCCCAAATACGACTAGAGTCGCACTGTATTAGCTTTTCCTAACTCCTTCCTGGGAGCCACCTAATGAAGGGCCTGCTTGTCTGTGGGTCCCTGTCCTAAGCTGAGGGGGTCCCTCCTGCTTCCAAAAACATTCATTTGTCACTGGGATTTTGAGGTTGGCTCAGATAATCAGAACTTCAGAACTTTTTAGCCTGAAAGTAAAAATAGAGTTTTTTAAAATTTATTTTATTTTTTAAGTGTATGAGTGTCTATTGTCTGTATATATGTAAGCATACCTGTGTCGTGCAGTGCCTGAAGAGGAAAGAGGAGGGTGTCTGATCCCCTGGAACTGGAATCACAGATAGTTGTTAGTCACTATGTGGGTGCTGGGATTCAAACCTGGGTTGTCTGCAGGAACAGCCAGTGCTCTTAACCATTGAGCCATCTCTCCAGCCCCATGAAAATAATTTTTACCTCCAGGAAGTTTCCAAACCAGACAGAATGTTGTTGGCTCTCTATGGCCTCCTGGGGGCTCCAGGTCCTGTGTCCTTGTGCTATTGGGAGCATGGGCTATTCGTCATTAGAACAACAAGGCCTCAGCAGTGCGGCTCTGGCCTTATCAGAGCAGTTGGCCTAGCTGGATTCTAATAATTGCTGAATACTGTTGGGCTTGGCAGATACAGGAAACAGTTTACATGGCTACACAGTGCCCCAGCCCGCAGCCTCTCTGAAACAGTATTATTGTAGTGGATAATTGTGATTAGGGACAGTTCCCTGAGGAAGACCAGGCCTTTGATGATTGAGTCACTTCCTTTCCACTCCACTACAGTGTGATAGTGTGGCTTGCCCCACGGACACACACACCCTTTGCTGGCTGGAGACTTTTGAGTCCCACAGTGAAACTCTCCAACAGGGGCAGCCCAGCTCTTCACCAAAGCTGGGGTCCCTGGAGAAATGGAAGCAGGACAAAGATTACCCTTCTTCCACATCTGCTTGGTAATGATGACCAGGAGGAACCTGTCAGTCATGAGTGTGATCTCCAACACCTACAATAGCAAGTCTGGAACTGGGGAAACTGAGCTCTATGGTCACTAACTATGGGACTTCAGCACATGAATTCTTTAAAAAAGATTTTATTTTTGCCGGGCATGGTGGCGCATGCCTTTAATCCTAGCACTCGGGAGGCAGAGGCAGGCGGATCTTTGTGGGTTCAAGGCCAGCCTGGTCTACAGAGCGAGTTCCAGGACAGCTGGGGCTACAGGGAGACCCTGTCTCGAAAAGACAAAAAAAAAAAAAAAGATTTTATTTTTATTTTATGTTTGAGTGTATTCTCTGCATGTATGTAAGTACACCCATGTTGTGGAATGCCCACAGAGGTCAGAAGAAGGCATCAGATTGCCCTGGAACTGGAGTTAAGGATGATTGTTAGCCTTGTCATGTATGTGCTAGAAATTGAACCTGGGTACTCTGCAAAAGGCTCTTAACTGCTGAGCCAACTCTACCCCTTTTCTTTTTTTAAATCTATGCCTAGGTTTAGCAAGTAGAGATCTGTATAAGTAGCATGTCCTAAAAATGCAAAGAATTTTTAAAAAGGTAATTATTACAGGATAATTATACCTCCGGAGTATGCTAACTCATAATTTATAGACATTATAAAAAAACTGAATTATTTTACCTATCTGCTGTTCTGTTCTCTGGTTTCCTATTTTTGTCTTCTGTTAGCTCTTCCCTCAGTGGTTTACAACAAAAAAAAAACCCAAAAAACTGATGAAACAGTGAGGTTCCCCCCAAAACAATAAGCCTCTGCTTTGCGAGGAGGTGGGGGGGACGGACTCTGGAAAGACTCAGAAAAAGATACAAGACATGTATGGCAGAGTGCATGAACTCAGGTGGGGTGGGGGGCATGGAAAGAGAAATGACTCTAAATTGGATTGAGAAATGATGTATGGAAAAAGTTTCATAAGAATAAAATAATAGGGGCTGGAGAGATGGCCTAGCGGTTAAGAGCGCCGACCGTTCTTGCAGAGGACCCGGGTTCGATCCCCAGTACCCACATGGCAACCAAGAACCGTCTGAGACTCCAGTTCCAGGAGAACTCCAGTTCTAGGGGAATCCAAGACCCTCTTCTGACCTCCGCGGCATTGCACAACACGGGTGCACAGACCTGCATGCAGACAGCACATTCATACACATACAGAAATTAAAAAAAAAAAAATTTAAAAAAAAGAATAAAGTAATATTTTTTTAAAAAGAGATAAGGTTGCTGCCATGGTTTGCGATATTACAGATTTCATATTGTCTGATGGAAGGAAGACTCCATTCCTAAGTACTTTTTTCCCCTTTAAAGACAGAACCTTTCTCAAAAATCAGCAGACCTACCCATGAGTCTTACAGGCTAGAGCCTACTCATTTGGCAACCTCTGAATCAGCCATTGGCGAGGGGAACGGCATCCCTACTACAAAACTGGTTTCATTTAGTCATGGTTTACACCTTATTCCCACGTAAAAGAAGTCAGTGCCTCAGTAAGCTCAGGCTGTTACCAAGCAAGATGAGCAAACTGCACCTGCTGTATCATAGTGTTTCCTCCAATTTTATGTTTATGAGTGTATTGCCTTCATGAATGTAAGTGCACCTATGTCATGCAGTATCCATCAAGGTTATAGGAGGGTGTCAGATTCCCTGGAATTAAGAGTTATAGACAGGTGTTAGCTGCTGTGTGGAAGTCAAACCCAGGTCCTCTGCAAGGGCAACCAGTGCTCTTAACCACTAAATCATCTCACGCCCCTAAAAATTATGTGTGCGTGTTGGTGTGTGCCACCATGCCTGGCCAAAAAAAATTATATTTTTAAAAAATACTTTATTTTGTGTGTTTATGTGTAAGTGCACCCATCTAATGCAATGTCCACAGAGGTCAGAAGAAGGCATTGGATTTCCCCTGGAACTGGAGTTATGGATGGTTGTTAGCTGCCATGTGGGTTGCTGGGAATCAAACCCAGGTCAGGTCTTCTGCAAGAGCAGTCAGTGATCTTAACTATCTCTCCAGTCCCTTATGCCTTTAATCCCAGCACTTAAGAGACAGAGGCAGGCAGGATCTCTGAGTGCAAGGCCAGCCTGGTCTGCAGAGTGAGTTCCAGGCCAAAACCCTATTATATTTAAAAGACATCAAGAAAGTCAAGCTGGATCTGGTGGTCTGCTGCTGTAGTCCCGGCACTCAGAAGCTTGACGAGGACTGTCTCTGTCCCCTTCCTTTCCTGGCCTCCAACTCATTTTTTTCCCCCCCAGTTCCCTTTGAGTTCAGGTCTCACTGTGTATACTAGACTGACCTGAATGAACCTCTTAGCCCTCCTGCCTCAGCCTTCTGAGTATTGGGAATATAGGTAAATGGCACCATGCCCAACTGATCTCTTTGAAACATGTCAGAAGACAACCAACATAATGGGAGAAAATAATTGCAGATTATGTATTGAAAGAGCATGTAGTATTTTAGGTGTATTGTGAACACAACTTGGCGACAAACGACTCAATCTTTTTTTTTTTTTTG
>VZQC01004932.1:222103-272610 GCA_009823505.1 Rhizomys pruinosus
ACTATTTTATTTATTGTTTTTATTTTAGTTATGTGTATGAGTGTATTACTTGCATGTGCATGAGTGCACCCATATGGCATAATGCCCAGGGAAATCAGAAGAGGTCATCAGATCCATGGGAACTGGAGTTACAGACATTTCATAGCTACCATTTGGGTGCTGGGAACCTGACCCAGACCTTCTATAAAGCAGCCAGTGTTTTTTTTATTTTTTTTATTGGTGCTTCGTGCATTTCATACATCATTTTCCGATTCAGTTCAGGCATATTTCCCTTTCCCTTCCCTGACTAATACAATTATTATAAACAGAGGTTAATGGGCCATTCTAATAGGAGCCTGGAAGAAAGTAGTACTGAAAACAATACACCTCCAGAGGGAAATAAGGGCTTAAGCAGCAACTGGGATATTCTGGCAGTCTGGCTGCTCTCTTCCCACTGACTAAGAGCTTGCCTGAGGCTAAGTTGAAAAGCAATGTACTGGAGCCGGGCATGGTGGAGCATACCTTTAATCCTAGCACTTGGGAGGCAGAGGCAAGCGGATCTTTGTGAGTTCAAGGCCAGCCTGGTCCACAGAGTGAGTTCCAGGACAGCTAGGGCTATAGGGAGACCCTGTCTCAAAAAGACCAAAAGAAAAAAAAAAAAAAAAGCAATGTATTAATTTCTTTCGTGGAGGAAATTTCAAGACAGTGTTAATATTGAATTGGTGGCATGAATATTAATGGTGATTATTATTATTATTTTTGGTATTTTTGAGACAGGGTCCCCCTTTTGGTCCCAGCTGACCTGGAGCTCGCTCTGTAGACCAGGCTGGCCTTGAACTCACAGAGATCTGCCTACTTCTGCATCCTTAGTGCTGGGATTCAAGGTGTGCACCACCATGCCCAGCTAATAGTGATTATTATACAGATCTATAGTGAAAAAGAACAAGTGGGGCAGAAAGAAATACATAATACACGGTTTGGATTGAAAAAACACACTAGGAAACAACAGTAGTTGGAGCCAAGGCATATGCTGAAGAAGATCCCTTTGATAAGAAGATTAGAGCAGTTAAAGAGAGGCTTAGAGATTTGTACCTAAATAATGGAAACAGTACCTTCAGGGGAAGACCACACCTAGCTCAGCCCCCAACTTGTGAAGGGGGTTTTCTACTCTAGAAAACTACAGCCTGGAAAAGCTGGTAATGTGGATGAAGCAGACCAGGGTACATCTCAGGCTGTTGGCTGAACCTGGCAGTGTCATTCATGTGGTGGTAGCTTTAGAGGCATGAAAGATTCAAGAGTGAAGGGGACATCAGTTCTTCCTCTGCCACTGCATAGAGCTGCAGTGGCCAGGCAGCATACAGCAGGGGCATCCTTGTATAAAGAAGGTCCTGACAGGTCAAGAGGCTCTGCATGAAGCTGTGAAGGTGAAGCCTGGCTGACACTGGAGACCCGAAGAAGACATTTGTGATGCCAGAGCTGTATACATCTGCCAAGGAAAGCTGTATACAGGGAATGATACCAGCCCAGGAGACTGAAGTTGCATGTAGCAAAACTGGAACAGATGAGCGATCTAAGCCCTTTAAAAGTAAAGTCTTGGGGCTGGAGGGATAGCCTAGCAGTTAGGAGCGCCAACCGCTCTTGCAGAGGACCCAGGTTTGACCCCCAGCACCCACATGGCAGCTGAGAACTGTCTGTAACTCCAATTCCAGGAGAACTCCAGTTCCAGGGGAATCTGAGACCCTCTTCTGACCGCCAAGGCATTGTACGACACGGGTGCACAAACCTACATGCAGACAGTACACTCATACACATACAAAAATAAAAAAATAAAAAAAAAAATAAAAAAAATTCCACATCATAGGGATAGAGGAAGGAGAAGAATTCCAAGACAACGGTATTGATTGTAGGCATTCTTTTGGCTGAAGCACTCAAAAGTAGTTAGCAAACAGCCCAAGCCCCTTCTGTTATCCTCACAGACCTGTGAAGCCTGGGCTGTCTTTGATCTCTTAGGAAAGAACTTTAATCTGGAATATAGCCTGAGGCTCCCTTGTCCCAATTGCCTGCCCCAGCCTCTAATTGTGGGTATGTGTCCCAGCCCATGCAAAGGTTTGTATAAAAGCCTTGAGTTACAATATTAAACTTGAGTTTATCTCCCAAAACTGCTCTCTGAGCCCGTTTCTTTCATTCCTTCTTGGGTGACTTCTTGCTGTCCCCTCCCCCACTCCTTGCCAGAAGATCAGCCTAGGAACTGTTAGCCTGCTGGCAGGAAACAGCTCTAAGGCTTACAGCATTGCGAAGCTGCCAGCCTGATTCTAGGAGGGAAGAACATTATGTGGATCGTGGCCCCACATGATTAAAGGACCAACAGACGATATACAACCAACAGTAGATCAGCTCTTCAACAGAATAACAGAAGAAAATTTCCCCAAACCAAAAAAAGACAAATCCATATAAATACAAGAAGCACATAGAACTCCAAATACATGAAATTCCCCATGCCATATCACAGTTAAAATGCAAGACGCCCCAAAAAAAGACAAGATGCTGAAAGCCACAGAGAAAAACAAGTTACATATAAAAGAAATCCAATCAGAATTACAGCTGACTTCTCAGTACAAACTATGAAAGCCAGAAGAATGTGGGCCAATGTATTCCCAGTACTAAATGACTATCGATGCCAAACCAGATTACTATACCCAGAAAAAATGTCAATTATAGTTGAAGGAGAAAGAAAAATCTTTCATGACATAAAGAAGATGAAGAAGAAGAAGAAAAAAAAACAACTCTTCAGAAAATACTCGAAGCAATTCAAAGGACAGAGGAAAGGAACACCTATCCCCAAGTAGCTAGAGAGAGAAATTAATAAAAGTATAACTGTGTGGGGCTGGAGAGATGACACAGTGGTTAAGAGCATTGGCTGCTCTTGCATAGGACCCAGGTTCAATTCACAGCACCCACATGGAGGCTAAGAACCATCTTAGGCAGGGCGTGGTGGCGCACACCTTTAACCCCAGCACTTGGGAGGCAGAGCCAGGTGGATCTCTGTGAGGTCAAGGCCAGCCTGGTCTACATAGCTAGCTCCAGGTCAGCTGGGATACCCTGGCTAAAAAAAAAAAAAGNTGAAGACTTCTGAGATACCTAGTTTGTGAACTAATCAGCTAATGGGAATTCAGCCTCATCAAAATATGGACTGCCATTGTTGAATTACCTCAGCAGTATCATGGAGGCCAATGCAGGGGGATCAAGACAGGACGTGTGCTTACTGGACTTCATTTGGGGGCACAATATTTAAAGCAGAAGCACGTCAGTAAGGGTTTCCTTCTGCATAAGTTTTTCTTTTTTAGTGTAATGTCTTAATCATAGTCTACCATCAAATATTTTAGGAGTATCTTTAATGTTTAGATAGTATATTAGCAGTATGCAATAATTACATCATAAGTTCTCAAGCAGAAGCAGTCTATTGCAAGGACCTTCTTTGCTATGAGTTATCATAGGCTGTTTTAAGTTAGAAAACTGAATGACACCGGGCATGGTGGTGCATGCCTTTAATCCTAGCACTTGGGAGGCAGAGGCAGGTGGATCTTTGTGAGTTCAAGGCCAGCCTGGTCTACAGAGTGAGTTCCAGGACAGCTGGGACTGCAGGGAGACCCTGTCTCAAAAAGACCAAAAAAAAAAACAAAACAAAAAAACAAAACAAAAAAAAACTGAATGACAACACTGAATGCTGTAGAAATGCACTTTGCTCAGTAATACTTGAGTTGTTGCAATATTTGATTATCCATTTGGTTGTTACAGAAAATTCTTAACTGTAATTGATGGTTGTAGTAATAATAGTATATTGCCTGTATTTCTACCTCTAGTAATGGGCTTATTGTGCTAGATTTCAATATCCTTGAGCCTGGGCAAGTGCACAAGTCTTTTTAAAAAGAAACATGGTTTACTTGCACAAAACCGATCAGTTTTGAGAGATCGTTAATGCCCTTGAAGTGGTTTTTGTGGGTGTGAAACAAATGGTGAGAATTTGAATTGGTCCCTTATTATAGTATTATAGTATTGAAATTAAGTCTACTTAATTTATCAAGTCATGTTCATGCCCTGTTTTTATATATTTGTATCTATCAATAAGCATTGTGATACTTGAAAAAAAAAAAGAAACAAAACAATCGAAAAAAAGAGAGAGAATTTAAAGTTATACTTCTTTTTACCTGCATGCAACTTCACTGTTAAAATGTGAATCTCTAAATGTGCTTTGGAATTCACCTATAGTTTATTTCCAGATTTTGTAATTTTGATTTATGTGTGGCGTGTATATGTGCATATTTTGGAATAATATAAAATCAAAGGGGAACAAAAAAAGAGAGAGAAAAACCTACTCAAAGAACTGACCAAAACAGTAAACCTGTGCACCAAAAAGGTTATAAAAGACTGAGAAAAAGATTCAAGGCAGGACTTGTGTATTATAGAATTCATGAGCTCTGACAGGGGCAGGAGGGGTGGGCATGGATGGGGGAATGAGTCTAAATTTGATTAAGAAATGTTGTATGAAATGTGCTCAATAAAAATTAAAAAGATAAAAAAAAGAAAATATAAACCTAGACCAAGAATGCAAACAGAAATTAAGGTGAAAGGGCTGGGCGTGGTGGTGCACGCCTTTAATCCTAGCACTTGGGAGGCAGAGGCAGGTGGATCTTTGTGAGTTCAAGGCCAGCCTGGTCTACAATGTGAGCTCCAGGACAGCTGGGGCTACAGGGAGACCCTGTCTCAAAAAGACAAAAAAAATAATTTTTCAAAAAAAAAAAAATCAAGGTGAAAGGAAGAAAACACACATCTCTCAATAATAACCTTAAATACTAATGGTCTCAACCCCAATCAAAAGACAAAGACTGGGAGAATGGATTATAGGAAACAGAACCCATCTATGCTGTCTACAAAAACCCATCTCACCCTCAAGGACAGTACCAATTTAAAGTGAAAAGATGGAAAAAAATTTCCCAAGCAAATGGTACCAAAGAAGCAAGCAGGAGTTTGCCATTCTAATACCGAGACAAAATAGACCTCAAAATAAAACTAATACAGAAAAGAAATAAGAGGGCCATTACATCCTTATCAAAGGAACAATTAAGAACATATAACCATGAAGATTTCACAGTATATATTATATATGCACCAAACTCAGTGCACCAAACTTTACAAANCAAAAAAAAAAAAATCAAGGTGAAAGGAAGAAAACACACATCTCTCTCCAATATAACCTTAAATACTAAATGGTTCAACCCCCAATCAAAAGACAAGACTGGGAAAGAATGGTTAAGGAAACAGAAGCCATCTATGATTCTGTCTACAACAGAACCCATCTTCACCCTCAAGGACAGTACCAACTTAAAGTGAAAAGATGGAAAAAGATATATCCCAAGCAAATGGTACCAAAGAAGCAAGCAGGAGTTTGCCATTCTAAAATACCGAGACAAAAATAGACCTCAAAATAAAACAATCAGAAAAGAGAATAAAGGGCCATTACATCCTTATCAAGGACAATTAAGAACAATTAACGCATGAGATTTCACAGTCAATATATATATGCACCAAACTCCAGTGCACCAAACTTTACAAAAAAAAAAAAAAAAAAAAAAAAAATCAAGGTGAAAGGAAGAAACACACATCTCTCAATAATAACCTTAAATACTAATGGTCTCAACCCCCCAATCAAAAGACATAGACTGGGAGAATGGATTAGGAAACAGAACCCATCTATATGTTGTCTACAAGAAACCCATCTCACCCTCAAGGACAGGTACCAACTTAAAGTGAAAGGATGGAAAAAGATATCCCAAGCAAATGGTACCAAAGAAGCAAGCAGGAGTTGCCATTCTAATACCAGACAAAATAGACCTCAAAATAAAACTAATCAGAAAAGATAAAGAGGGCCATTACATCCTTATCAAAGGAACAATTAAGAACAATTAACCATGAAGATTTCACAGTCATATATATATATGCACCAAACTCCAGTGCACCAAACTTTTAAATGCAATCCTGCAAGACCTTAAGGCACAGATCAATCCCAGCATAGTGGGGGACTTCAATACCCCACTGAGCCCTTTGGATAGATCAACTGGACAAAGAATAAACAGAGTGACATCTGAAGTGAACAATACATTACTCCAAATGGACCTCACAGACATCTACTGAATATTCCATCCAAAGACCAGAGAATATACTCAGTACCCCATGGAACATTCTCAAAAACCACATATTGGGACACAGAAAAAAACCTCAATAAATACAAAATGATTGAAACTATTTCATGCATTCTGTCAGACCACAGTGCAATAAAGCTCAATATCAACACCAGGATAAGCCCTACTTATCTACAAGAAACACATGGAGACTAAATAACACACTCCTGAATAATGAATGGGTCAAGGAAGAAATAAAAGAAGAAATAAAAGCATTCCTGGAACTAAATGAAAATGACAATACAATACAATAAAACCTATGGGATACTTTAAAAGCAGTCCCAAGAGAGAAGTTTATAGCCCTGGATTCCTACATTAAAAAAACAGAAAGAGCGCAAACAAATAATCTAACACTGCAGTTAAAAACACTTGAGAGACCGGGTGTGGTAGTGCACGCCTTTAATCCTAGCACTTGGGAGGCAGAGGCAGGTAGATCTTTGTGAGTTCAAGGCAAGCCTGGTCTACAGAGTGAGTTCCAGGACAGCTGGGACTACAGGGAGATCCTGTCTCGAAAAAACCAAAAAAACAACAAAAAAACAACAACCCCCCCCAAAAAAAACAAAACACTTGAGAGACAACAAATGAACCCCAAACCCAACAGACAGGAAAAAATAAAAATCAGAGCAGAAATCAATGAAATAGAAACAAAGAAATAAAGAACAATGAATAAAGGAATCCAAAAGTTGGTTCTTTGAAAGGATAAGCAAGGATAACCACGTCCCGTACTCATCGGAGAATGTGAACTTCAGCTTTCTGCTCCAGCCTCAGCCACTGTGCCTCCCCACCACTCTTAATTCCCTGGAATCATCAATCGTAAGCTCAAATAAACTCTTCCTTTTTTTTTTTTCTTTTGGTCTTTTTGAGACAGGGTCTCTCTGAAGCCCTAGCTGTCCTGGAACTCACTCTGTAGACCAGGATGGCCTTGAACTCACAAAGATCCACCTGCCTCTGCCTTCCAAGTGCCAGGATTGAAGACATGTGCCACCACAGCCGGCATAAACTCTTCCTTTTATAAGTTCCCATGGCCATAGTGGTTTTATCACAGAAACAGAAAAGTGACCAATATACAAGCTATCCCTTTTTGGAGATAACATGATAGTTTACCTAAGGGATGCTAAAAACTCCACCAGAAAACTCCTATGATTAAGAGTTTCAGTAAAGTGGTGGGATACAAAATTAACCTAGAAAAATCAGTAGCCTTTCTTTACAGCAACAACAAGCAACTGAAGAAGGAATAGAAGGAGAACTTCCCACTCACAAGTAGCCTCAAAAACAATAAAATACCTAGGAACAAACCTAACCAAAGAAAGTAAAGATCTCTACAACAAAAATTTTAAATTCCTGAAAAAGCATATTGAAGAAGACATCAAAAGATGGAAAGACCTTTCATGCTCATGAATTGGAAAAATTAATATAGTAAAAATGTCCATTCTATCAAAATTAATATACAGTTCAATGCAATCCCAATTAAAATCCCCAAGAGTTTCTTAACAGACTTGGAAAAAAAATCCTTAAATTCATATGGAAAAACAAAAGACCCCGAATAGCCAAAGCAACCCTGATCAAAAAGAGCAATCCAGGGGGATCAGTATACCAAACTTCAAACTATATTACAGGACTCTAGTCATAAAAACAGCTTGGTACTGGCACAAAAACAGACCTGTAGACTAATGGAACAAAATTGAAGATCCAAACTTGAGCACATACAATTTCAGCCATCTCATATTTGACAAAGGGGCCAAGAAGACCCAATGGAGGAAAGACAGGATCTTCAGCAAATGGTGTTGGCAAAACTTAAACCCCTACCTCTCACCCTGTACAAAAATCAACTCCAAATGGATCAAAGACCTCAACATGAAACCCAAAACTCTGAAGGTGATAGACAAAAATGTTGGCAGCAACCTACAAGACATAGGTGTAGGAAAAGTCTTTCTAAATCAGATGGCAGCTACACAGGAAATAAGGTTGACAGTTGACAAGTGGGACCTCATTAAACTCAAAAGCTTCTGGACAGCAAAAGAAACAATCAGTGAAGTGAAGAGAAAACCCACAGAGTGGGAGGAAACCTTCATCAGTGATACATCTGTCAGAGCAATAACTTCCAGAATATATAAACTACTCAAAAAAACAAAGAAGAAAACAAATGACTCACTCAAAAGATGGAGTAAATTGCTGAACAGAGACTTCACAAGTGAGGAAGTAAAGATTGCTGAGAAACATCTTGAAAAGTGTTCAACATCAGCAATAATTCAGGAAATGCAAATTAAAGCCACTCTAAGATATCATCTCACTCCGATAAGGCTGGCTAGGATCAAGAAAACAAATGATGCCAAATTCAGGAGAGGTTGTGGGGAAAGGGGAACACTCATCCACTGCTGGTGGGAATGTAAACTCGTACAATGACTATGGAAAACTGTGTGGAGAACACTTAAAAGACTCAAAATGAGCCTACCACCTGACCCAGTCATAGCACTTGCGGGTATACCCACAAGACTCATTGTACTATAGAGATGCCTGCACAGCCATGTTTATTGTAGCTCTCTTCACAATAGCAAAGAGCTGGAACCAACCCAAATGCCCCTCAACCAACAAGTGGATTAGAGAAAATGTGGTACATCTACACAATGGAGTTCTATGTAGCAGTGAAGAAAGATGACAGTATGGGGTCTGGAGAGACGGCTCAGTGGTTAAGAGCACTGACTGCTCTTACAGAGGACCTGGGTTCGATTCCCAGCACCCACATGGGAGCTAAGAACCATCTTTAACTCCAGTTCCAGGGGAATCCAATGCCCTCTTCTGACCTCCACAGCATTGCATGACATGGGTGCACCTACCTACATGCAGGAAGTACACTCATAAACATAAGTAAAAAAATAAAAATATTAAAAAATGAAAGATGACATTATGAAATTTTCAGGTAAATGGATGGAGCTAGAAGATATTATGCTAAGTGAAGCAACACAGTTCCAGAAAAATAAACAACAAATAGTATTCTTCATTTGTGGATGCTAGCAGCAAGTACCTACTTGTAAGGCAAACTGAGTAACAATGTTATATTTCTCTTTATCTAAAAGCAACTGTGCTCTTAGAATGTGAATCCTTTAACAGGCTCTAGAATTAACTTATTTTCAGACTTTATAATTTTGGTATATGGGTGGAGGGTATGTATGCATATTTTAGAGTAATATAAAATTAAAAGGGAAAAATGTGAATCCTGAAATATGATTTGGAAATAACATACAGTTTATTTTCGGAGGACATGATTTTTGAGCCATCCAGCAGCGTGAATCATCGGAGGCAGACTGAGATTTAATCACTCAGTCAACTTGTTCTTTGTAGTTTTTTTTTTTTTTTTTTTTTNGATTAGCCTGGCATGTTAGTCCTTAATTTACGTATAAATAAGAAACAGATCAATTTAGTCAAATTTGAAAATCCAAATCAAGACCAAAAAGAGCCATTTGGCATTTTTTCTTTTTTTGGTCTTTTTGAGACGGGGTCTCCCTGCAGCCCCAGCTGGCCTGGAACTCACTCTGTAGATCAGGCTGGCCTTGAACTCACAAAGATCTGCCTGCCTCTGCCTCCCGAGTGCTAGGATTAAAGGTGTGTGCCACCACGCCCGGCTGTAGTTTCTTTTAATGGCACCATTTACCTCTTAACTTTTACAATTCCTAATGCTACTAACAATTGCTAGCAATTACTAATGCTACTAACTACTAATGTTACTAACAACAACAGCTTAGAAACCAAGAATATTTATACCAGTAGTGAGCCAATCAGCAAACAGATTATATAACATAGTGGACCAATCAACAGATAAGATAATTGTATCTATAGATACAATTTCTTATGTAAAATGTTATGTTCATGAAGTTGACAAGGTAACATAACATATCATCTTAAAAGTTACTGAAGCATGTGCACTGTGTTCTTCAGCCAGCACCTTTTGGCCACAGACAAAGCACCATGGCTACAGACCAAGCACCATTTCTCTTCAGCCTGTCACTTCAGGCACTCTTTGACTCCCACAATTTTAGTATGTGTGACACATATATATGCATATGTTGAAAGAATGCAGATTGGATGGAACAACAACAACAAAAGAACTGGGACAGGAAACCGAACTGAAGTAGTAAAGTTCTTCCCACCAAAACAATCCTCTGCTTTGAAAAACTTTGAAAAGACTGAGAAGGGTATGAATGAACTCAGAAGGGTATGCATGAACTCAGAGGGTATGCATGAACTCAGGAGGGTATGCATGAACTCAGAAGGGTATGCATGAACTCAGGAGGGTATGCATGAACTCAGGAGGGTATGCATGAACTCAGAAGGGTATGCATGAACTCAGAAGGGTATGCATGAACTCAGGAGGGTATGCATGAACTCAGGAGGGTATGCATGAACTCAGGAGGGTATGCATGAACTCAGAGGGTATGCATGAACTCAGAAGGGTATGCATGAACTCAGAAGGGTATGCATGAACTCAGAAGGGTATGCATGAACTCAGAAGGGTATGCATGGACTCAGAAGGGTATGCATGAACTCAGAAGGGTATGCATGAACTCAGGAGGGTATGCATGAACTCAGGGGTGTTTGGGGGCATGGAGGGGAAAGGAGTCTGGATTGAACTGAGAAGTGATGTATGAAATGTACAAAACTTTAATAAAATATTAAAAAGAGGATGTACTGCCTATAATAAAGTGGATGTTCATTGCCACCTGACAATATCCCTAGGTCCATTATTCCAAGCATGTGTAAGTGAAAGCCCATAAGGCTTGAATTTTTATTTTTTATTTTTTGTCTTTTTGAGACAGAGTCTCCCTGTAGCTCCAGCTGTCCTGGAACTCTGTAGACCAGGCTGGCATTGAACAGAGATCCACCTGCCTCTGCCTCTGCCTCCCAAATGCTAGGATTAAAGGCGTGCACCACCACGCCCAACAGGCTTGAGTTTTGAGTGTTGAGTGCTAGGAGTGCCTGGGGAGAACCTATCTGGTGCTAGTCCAGCATAGGAGTCAGTAGCTCCATGACTGGTGAGTGTGGTGTGCCAGCAGGAATAACTGAGGAGAGCTAATCAAGTGTCAGTCTGAGGGGTCAGAATGACTGAGGAGAGCTAAGCAAGTGTCAGTCTGAGGGGTCCAGCAGTGGAATAAACAGTTCCCTGTCTGGTGAAGGTGTTGGGTGCTAACGGGTGGGCTAGAGAGAGGTAATTAGCTACTATCCTGAAAGGTTAGTAGGTACCTGCAGGCACCTTTTCCTCCTTTTCGAGTTGCATTTATCTTAGAAGGAGCTGGTTACTACATACTACCATCCTTTTGGAGCTGCTCTGGGGGTAGCTATAATTGGGAAGTGGACAGATCCTTCCTCCATGCCTCATTATCAGGCAGCAGGCTCTGATGTTTTTTCCCCAGGACTCATAAGCAGGTTCAGCAATTCCTCCTCTTCCTTTCTGGGACAGTCTGAGTCAGGGTCTGTTAGCAGCAAAAGTCTGTGCTCATCAGGTAGGGAAGAATGTAGGGCTTCAGTGGAGCTCATGGTAAAATTGGCTGCAGCTAAGAGTACATTACATCCAAAGACTATGCACTGGGCCATGACAGCAGGAAGTGGAGAGTGGTCCACAAATGTTTGCTGCCAACTGGCTAGCGGGTTCTTCTTCCTCTGAGATGGCAGAACTGGGTGGGGGTGCTGGGATGGGCTGGTGGTGAGGCAATCCCTAGGTTGATGCAGGATTACTACATCTTGGGCTCCGGCTGGCCAGCTCACTCCCTTCCTCTACCAGTCAGTCTCAGGGATATAGCCTAGCAAGTGACTTAAGTACAGTTGGGTAGGGGACTGTGTGAGGGATTCACATCTTATCCTCAGAGAACTCTATTACTTTGTGGCCAGGATACATTGGGGATGGAGATGGGGTGAGGTATGGTCTTAAAAGTGGGGAGGGGCTGCTGCTCCTCTGGGTAGTAACCTCCCCCAAATATTCACAGAACAGCATTCCCCACTGGGTTGTGGAGAAGGACTGTAGGGTCTGGGAGCATCCCCCAGTCACATCCATGTACACAGACATCCTCAGCCAGGGGGCACTCTACACTGCCGATTAGGCTGAACTGAGCAGGAGAGGCCCTGGTTCCTGGTGTGCACTACAACCCCTGGGGCCAGGCTGGAAGTAGGACCCAGGCTGGCAGCCTCCTGACCACTGTGCAGATGTTTCCAAATTATGACCTGTAGGTCACAGAGAAGATCAGCAAACTTGCAGTTCCAGAAGTGGGACTTAAGGAGTTGCATGGCTAGGTTGTAGTCATGGTACTGCTGCTCACTGAGTTCCTTCAACTTGTTAGTGGTGTTCTTGGCATCTAGCAGCTTGTTGGTTACCTCCACAATCTCTCGGTCCAGCGTCTTCCTATCCATATAACCCTTTAAAAATTAAAAAAAAAATTTTTTTTTATTTATTTTTGTATGTGTATGAGTGTACTGTCTGCATGCAGGTTTGTGCACCCGAGTTGCGCAATACCGCAGAGGTCAGAAGAGGGTCCTGGATTCCCCTGGAACTGGAGTTCTCCTGGAATTGGAGTTACAGACGGTTCTTAGCCGTCATCTGGGTGCTGGGGATTGAACCCGGGTCCTCTGCAAGAGCAGTCGGTGCTCTTAACCGCTAGGCTGTCTCTCCAGCCCCCCATATAACCCTTTTTGATTATAAAAACCTAGCTGTGGTTAAGACAGAGGCTAGTGTCTGTAGCTTTTCCCAGAGCTCCTCTTTGGTCCACTGGGCAGGTGTAGGTGTGTAGGTGTTGCTGTTGCTTCTCTGTTCCCACAAGCAGACCATGCATTCCTCAGTGTGGCTGTGGAGGCTCAAGCGAGAGCCAGGAGGGAAAGGGGTGAGCCTGGGAGAGAGAGAAAAAGGAAGAGAGAGAGAGAGAGAGAGAGAGAGAGAGAGAGAGAGAGAGAGAGATCTCCAAGAAAGAGCCGGGAGAAATTCTGAGGGAATAACTTGTTTTATTGGCAAAAGTCAGGGCCTTGTGAGGCGGGAATGGGGGTTGAGGAGTGTATGGGAAGTTACAGCGTATACAGGGTGCTAGCCGGTTGGGTCACTGAAACTGAGGTGTGTTGATAGTGTGGAGGTGTGACACATTTTCTGCCCAGTACTTCAAAGCCAGGCCTCCAGGTATGATTTCCTACTTTGGCAAATAGGAGGTTGGCCCACTCTGGCCTTGTCAAAAGTGCCTTATTAAAGGTTGTCAGGGTGGTAGGGGCTGGATCTCCTTTGGTGTTCTAGCCAAGTGGAGTCTCATCTCATCATGTAGGTATTCTGCTGCCTATGGAGTTTATCCTTAAACTTATCCAGCTCCTTGTGACTCTGGCCTTGCTGCAGCTCCAGACACTCTTGCCCAATTTCTAGCTTCCACCTCAGGGCATCAGTGTATCTGGTAGCCAAGGCCAGGCATCTATGAAGCTCTTCCTTCTCTTGTTGCAAATATTTCACCCTCTCTTCTTTAGCTCCTCTTGCTTGGGGAGAGAGACAGGAATGTCCAGTCACAGCTTCAGATCTTATGGTGGAGCCTTGTAGTAGGGTTTTCTAGTAGGGCTGCACTGGTCATGTTATTCAGAGGAAGTTCTTTCTGCTCCACTGTCCCAGAGTTAGCCTTCAGCCCTCCACATCCCAAGAGCTCAGGATCAATGTCTTCCCCCTAACCAGTCATGGTAGATGCCCTCCATATAAACAGACATCTTGATGTGTGAGGAGCCCAACTCTGGAGCATTTCTGGAGTTGGTCTGGAGCAAGTTGCTACCTCTTCTTTCTAGAAATTGGTAAGAGAAAATCTGTGAGAAATCTTTATAAAACTGTTGAAAAAAAAAGCTGATTAAATTGAGGTATATCAAGTTCATTATAGGATTCATTATAATTGTTTTTTTTAAATATTTAAGATTCATTATAATTGTACATGGACAAATACATATGGCTTTGTAGAACTAATAAAATTTGTTAATCTCTTGTCACTGTGACAAAACACCCAAGAAAAGAACTTAAATGGAAGAAATACTTATTATTTATTATTCTAACTTTTTTTTTGTCTTTTTCGAGACAGGGTCTCTCTGTAGCCCCAGTTGGCCTGGAACTCATTCTGTAGACCAGGCTGGCCTTGAACTCACAGAGATCCACCTGCCTTTGTCTCCCAAGTGCTAGGATTAAAGGTGTGCACCACCACGCCTGGCTTATTCTAATTTTTGAGACAGGATCTCTGCTTCTGCTTCCCGAGTATGGAGAGTGAAGGTATGCACCACCATGCCCAGCAGGAAATACTTATTGTTGCTCACAGTGTTGGGGGTTCATTGTCAGTTTATTCTCTAGTTGTGGGCCTAGGGTAAACCAGAAATATGATTACAGAAGGGAGTGAGAGCAAAGTTGCTTACCTCATGGTGGTTAGAAAAGAGGAAAAAGTTTGAACTGGGGCTGTCGTCGACTCCTGTTAGCTGGAGCTGTGGTCCCTAACTGTGAGCCATGGTTCCATATTCACTCTGGTGGTGAAGCAGATTGGAGGATGGAGACAGCAGTTCTCACCTTTTCTGAGTGGCTGCATTCCCTACAACCTTTTCCCTAAGGTCCTACATTGCCTCTATGTTAGACTTATGATGGGGACAAAGGGAGGTTTCTGTCATCTTTAGTTTCTAGTCTTGGGGGCACTGATTCTCAAGAATGGACCTTCCATATCCCTTGGTAGCCACCTAAGGCCTTGACTCCATATGTGGTCCTAGGCACCCAGGCCCTGATACTGGAACTTTTCCACTCCCAGTAACCAAGAGGTTTTCCACTTTTCCATTACTCTTCTATAACTCCAGTGTAGCATCACCTGGGCTCTACAGAAAATATAAAGCACCTAACTGAACTTCCAGAGATAAAACAGAACATTAGATAAGGAGTTGGGCAAGTTGGGGGACAAGGGTGAATATACTAAAAATACATTGTATCCATGTATAAAATTCTTAAAGAATAAAAATATTACATTAAAGCTGGGCATGGTGGCACACATCTTTAATCTTGGCACTTGGGAGGCAGAGGCAGGCAGATCTCTGTGAGTCTAAGGCCAACCTGGTCTACAGTGAGTTCCAGGTCAGCTGGGACTAAGAGGAGACCCTGTCTCAAACCAAAAGACAAAAAACTTACATTAAAATAAAAAAAATGAAAGGGGAAGGAAGAGAGGGAGGAAAGCCAGATAAGATGTAGCTCTTAAGACTATGCCCCAGTGACCTATTTCCTCCACATCCTACTTCCTAGTACTCTCAAAACAGTGCCACCAGCTAGGACAAAACTTTGAACACATGAGCCTGTAGGGCAGTTCATATTCAAAACATAACACAATTTTAACAACAATCTTAAGAGAAAATTCTTACATACAGCATCCACACAAGAACATTCCTAGTACACTGCTAGTAGTAAAAAAAAAAATTGGCCAGGTATGGTGGTTGGTACACGCCTTTAATCCTAGCACTTGGGAGACAGAGGCAGGCAGATCTTTGTGAGTTCAAGGACAGCCTGATCTACAGAGCGAGTTCCAGGACAGCAACATCACCAAAGCCCACTAGCTCACAGAAGCTGGAAACCTGGAGCACATCATGATAGCCTGCAGGTGGCTCAACAGGTTGGAATATCTCTTCTAGGCAGCTCAGTTGATCTGAGATTCTTCTAAGCAGCTCAGCTTATCTGAGTGTCTCTCACCAGTTATACATGCCTTATGTATACAGGCCTTACCAGTTATACATGCTTATGGAGGGAGGGGCCTAGAGAATCTGATCGGTTTCAGGGATTTTTCTAAATTTAACTTCCCATCCTGTCCCTTAACAAGCTTTCTTTCCAATCAAAATCCCCAAGAGTTTCTTCACAGGCTTGGAAACAAAAGTCCTTAAATTCATTTGGAAAAACAAAAGACCCTGAATAGCCAAAACAACCCTGAGCAAAAAGAGCTACACAGGGGGGATCTCTATACCAGACTTCAAACTATACTACAGGGCTATAGTCATAAAAACAGCCTGGTACTGGCACAAAAACAGACATGTTGACCAATGGAACAAAACCGAAGATTCAAATCTGAGCACATACAATTTCAGCCATCTTATATTTGACAAGGGGGCCAAGAAGCCACAATGGAGAAAAGACAGCATCTTCAGCAAGTGGTGTTGGCAAAACTGGATCACCACTTGTAGAAGAATGAAATTAAACCCCTACCTCTCACCCTGTACAAAAGTCAACTCCAGATGGATTAAAGACCTCACTGTGAAACCCCAAACTCTGAAGGCGACAGAAGAAAAAAGTTGGCAGCAGACTACAAGACATAGGCATAGGAAAAGACTTCCTAAATCAGACAGCAGCTGCGCAAGAATTAAGGTCGACAATTGGCAAATAGGACCTCATCAAACTCAAAAGCTTCTGTACATCAAAAGAAACAATCAAGGAAGTGAAGAGAAATCCCACAGAGTGGGAGGAAACCTTCACTGCAGATACATCTGACAAAGCATTGATTTCCAGAATATATAAACTACTCAAAAAACAAAGAAGAAAACAAATGACCCACTCAATAGATGGAGCAAAGAACTGAACAGAGACTTCACAAGTGAGGAATTAGAGACGGCTGAGAAACACCTTAAGAAGTGTTCACCATCACTAATCATTAAGGAAATGCAAATCAAAACCACTTTAAGATATCATCTTACTCCAATAAGACTGGCTAGGATCAAGAAAACAAATGATACCAAGTGCTGGAGAGGTTGTGGGGAAAGGGGAACACTCATCCACTGCTAGTGGGAATGTAAACTTGTACAGCCACTATGGAAAGCAGTGTGGAGAACCCTTGGAAGACTTGGAATGAACTTGCCACCCGACCCAGCCATACCACTCCTGGGCATGTACCCTCAAGACTCACCCCACCACAGAGATACGTGCATGGCCATGTTTATTTCAGCTCTCTTCACAATAGCAAGGAGCTGGAACCAACCCAAATGCCCCTCACCTGATGAGTGGATAGAGAAAACGTGGTACATCTACACAATGGAGTTCTATGCAGCAGTAAAGAAAGACGACATCACGAGCTTTGCAGGAAAATGGCTGGAGCTAGAGGACATTGTGCTGAGTGAAGAAACACAGTCCCAGAAAAACAAACGATGAATGGTATCCCTCATCTGTGGATGCTAATGCCAATTACCTAGTTGTAAGTATTTCTTGTGTATGGCCCCCTGAGCTTTTGTCCAAAGTAGTTGGGAGTGATGCATATTGGAAACAACAACAACAACAGAAAGGACTGCATTGAAGAACTGACTGAAACAGTGAACTTCTGCTCAAAACAGTCAACTTCCTCATGGAGAATATTGAAAAAGACTGAGAAAGAGATGAAAAGCATGTTTGGCAGAATGCATGAGCTCTGGTGGGGTGGGGGAATGGGGGGGGGACACGGGTCTAGAGTTGTTAAAAAAATAAAAATAAATTAAAAAAACAAAAAACAAAAAACAAGCTTTCTTCCAAGATGGAAGGTTTGTCTTGGAGGAAATTGCTTCATGACCCTAGGCATAGAGATGGATGCCTGCAATCCCAGCACTTGTGAGGCTGAGGTATGTTTTGAGTTTGAGGCTAGCAGGGGAACTAGTTCAAGGTGAAATTTAGCTATATAGTAAGACTCTGTCTCAAATAATAACAAGAACAAAAAACAAAATCCAATTATTTCCTGGAGAGATGGCTCAGTGGTTGAGAATGCTTGTTGCTCTTGCATAGGAGTTCAGTTCTCAGAACTCAAGCTAGGCATACACTGGCCTGTAGCTCCAGCTACAGGGGATACCCTCTTCTGGTCTCCACAGGCACCTGTATGCATGTTCACATAAGTATACACATACACACACATAAATAAAAATAAAGTAAATTTTTAAAAAATGGCTATAGGTTAATAGAATAGTTCTTGTCTAGCATACACAAGGCCCTGGACTGGATCCCTAGCACTGCAAATATGTCATATATATAGTTGATTCTCACTATTTGTGGGTTCTGTAGGTCCAAGTTTGCTTTATCATGATGGGTAATTTACAGACATGTGTGGAGCAGTAAGAAATGAGTATGTTGTCAGTTGAGATTGAACAATGTGACATTGCCTTCTAGTTTAGCTCTCACATTATAAAAGTGTTGTCTTCATAGTATAATTAGTGACATATTGTTTGCATTTTAATACATTTTTGATAATTTTATTGTTTAAAGCTGCTTTCAAGTATATTGATAAGGTACTGTTTAGTTTTACTAAATGCAAGAACACAGTTATGTACCTTATGGAGAAAAAAATCTGAATAACATAAGCTTCATTCAGGTAGTAGTTATAGCACTATTGGCAGTATGATCAATGTTAATGAAACTTTGCGTGGCTTGAGGCAAGAACTTGTAAGACCTGTCCCATAAGACCTCTGAGGAGAGTTATCTGATATCTCTATAGGCATTCAGTTGCCACTGTGAGTTATCTGGAAGGTTTGGAATATTACAATGTTTTCTTGCTTTGCCTATCTCTGCAAAGTTCCAGGACCAGATGGCCCCTTCCCTTGAGGCATTGAGAAAAATGTCACACCTCTAGTTACCTGTTGCACAAACAGAAGCTCTGCATCCCCCATCCCCCCATTAGAGCCAAGGTGGCTTGCCCCTCCCTTCTGCCTGACCCCCACTCCTTGCCCAGAGCACAGTAACTTTTGGTATATAAGCACACTGCTGGCACAAATAGAGACTCTATTCTCCTGGGCTCTCTCTGAGTCCATGTCTGTATGTCTGTACCTATATTTCCTTGTCTTTCTATTCTGTCAGGTGTCAGGTAACTCTCACAGTCTCCTCCCCGCTCCTTGCCAGAGCTAAGCCAAGAGATCTGTCTGCAGGCAGGAGACAGCCTCGAAAAATGCAAGGAGGGAAGAACAGCATATGGATATTGGCCATGTGTGACTAAAGGACTATTCAGACGATTATTAAACTCCTAAATCTCTATATTAAGCAGAACAAATGTTAAACAAGGTCAGATACTGACAGATGAAAATGTTACGACCAGAGTGTATCAGGAATTTTACCTTGTATTTTCTCTAACATCTATAGTTCAATATTTGTTAATTCACTATTTGTGATGGCTTTATAAAAAAGATAACTACTGGGGCTAGAGAGGTGGCTCAGTGGTTAAGAGCCCTAGGAGAGGACCCTGGTTTGATTCCCAGCACCCACATGGCAGCTAAGAACTGTCCTTAGTGCCTGGCGTGGTGACACACCTTTAATCCCAGCACCTGGGGGCAGTGGCAGGAGGATCTCTGTGAGTTCCAGCTGGCCTGGAACTATGTTTTCATGACTTTTAGAAAATATTTCATTTATTATTTTTATTTTACATGTACGAGTATATTGCCTGGATGTGTGTAAGTGCACTCGTGTCATACTAATGGCTGCAGATGTCAGAAGAGGGCATTGGGTCCCCTGGAACTGGAGTTATAGACAATTGTTAGCTTCCATGTGGGCGCTGGGAATCAAACCTAGGTCCTCTCCCAGAGTAGCCAGTGCCATTAACCACTGAGCCATGACTTTAGCCCCCCATGTATTTTTTTTGAGACTTGATCTTACTATGTAGCTCAAATTGGTCTTGAACTTGAGATCTTCCTGCCTCACTCAGTCACCTGTAAACTGAGATTATAGGCATGTACTGTCATGCTCAACTCTGCATTTATGAAAACTTACTGTATTTCCTAAAAAGACCAGAGAAGCAGGCCCAGGAAAGATAGTTTTAGTGGAAACTAGTGTATTTTATGAGGTGGGTGATAATGAGAATAGCAGGAAGAACGGTTTCTGAGGTAATTGTGAAGATGTACATGGAGAGGTGAGCAAGGCTGGAGGACTAGTGGTGGCAAAGCCCAGGGAGGTCTGCAGATAGTCGCCTCGGTAGGATTTGTAAAGCATGTGCTGGATGGATAGTCAGGCTAAGGACTTTGGCCTATATCCTGAAGATGGTAAGTGACACAAACTGTTTTTGGTTTAGAAAGGTCATTCTAGTACCAAGGTGGCTCAGGTAAACAAACAAGTAAACAGGTAAGATGCAAAGATGAGGATACAGATGCAGCTGTCTTAGCGGTTAGGAGCACCGATGCTCTTGCAGAGGACCCGGGTTCGATCCCCAGCACCCACATGGCGGCCGAGAGCCGTCTGAAACTCCAATTCCAGGAGAACTCCAGTTCTGGGGGAATCCGACGCCCTCTTCTGACCTCCGCGGCATTGCACGACACGGGTGCACAAACTTGCATGCAGACAGTACATTCATACACATACAGAAATAAATAAAATTAATAAAAAATTTTTTAATAAAATCTTTTTTATGTGTATGAATGTACTGTATGCATGTAGGTTTGTGCACCCGTGTCATGCAATGCCGTAATAATTATTTAGAAGATAATAGATAATAGTTTGCTGAATGGATATATAAACTAGGGAAGAGGAAGGGATCTGTTCAGGCATATTTCTGAAAGGAGTATATGACGGTATTATTGACACCCAGGAGACAGGCCTCTGAGTATGTCTGTGAGAGACCCTTTTGATTAAATTAATGTGGGAATTGGGGGCTGGAGAGATGGCCTAGCGGTTAAGAGCACCGACCGCTCTTACAGAGGACCAGGGTTCGATCCCCAGCACCCACATGGCAGCCAAGAACTGTCTGAAACTCCAATTCCAGGAGAACTCCAGTTCTAGGGGAATCCGACACCTTCTTCATGACCATCAGCCGCAAGCATATGCAGGAAACAACGTGCGCACAAACTTGCATGCAGTGCAAGACATTCATACACATAACAGAAATAAAATAGCCGGGTGTGTTGGGTATGCTTAATCCTAGCCTCCTGGGAGGCAGGGCTAGGC
Organism: Rhizomys pruinosus; assembly: GCA_009823505.1. Taxonomy (NCBI): domain Eukaryota; kingdom Metazoa; phylum Chordata; class Mammalia; order Rodentia; family Spalacidae; genus Rhizomys; species Rhizomys pruinosus. The sequence continues at coordinate 243,194 of VZQC01004932.1, forward strand.
ACTTGGAGGCAGATAGAGGCAGCGGATCTTTGTGAGTTCAAGGGCCAGCCGGTCTACAGAGTGAGTTCCAGGGTCAGCAGGGCATGGTGGCTACAGGGGAGACCCTGGTCTCTAACAAGACAAAAAAAAAAAAAAGAAAAAAAAAGAAAGAAAATTAAAATTTATAAAAAATGGAAAAATTGATAGTGGGAAGACCCATAGTACTGGTGGGCAGTAAGACATGTCCAGGGCTGAAGGGCTCCTGGACTCTAAAAATGTGAGAGGGACAAGTATGAGCATTAAAATAAGGCATGGCATTATGCTCAGTTGGACGCCCTTGACTATGCTGCTTACAAGTTTCCCTGTGCACTTGAACGTTGTCTTGCCCCCATCATGGACTATAACCCTGGAATATATGAGCTAAAAAGATCGCCTTTCTCCATTAAATTGTCTTTAGGCCAGGGAGATGGTATGTTTTTTTTTTTTTTATTGTCTGTTTCGAAGCAGAAAGGGTCGCCCTTTAGCGCACCAGCGTTTTACCTGGCACTCACTCTAGTAGACCCAGGCTGGCCTTGGAACTGCACAAAGAATCTGCGCTGCCTCTTGCCTCCGCAATATGCTAGGATTAAAGGCGTAGCCCACCACGCCCAGCTGGTCAGGGTATTTTATCACAGAAACAGGGAAACAAACTTAAGAGTGCTTCTGGGCCAATTTAGAGTATGATTTAGTCAGAACAGCCAGGGGAAAGACTTTTGGATCTAGAACTTATGTAGTACCCAAATCCACAGTCTTCCAGGCCACACCCGACTGTGGTGGTCTTAAAAACTTCAAATGTCCCTCCCTAAATAGTTTAAGCAACCTTATGAGACTTTGAATTACCAACTATCTGCTATACTCTTGGTACATTCCTGACCCACAGAAACTAATAGTACTCTGTTACACATTGCAATAACCAATACACCAACTATATGTGGTGTCCAAGCCACCCTCAGACCTCCCAGTTCAGGCAGTTAACATTTCCCACCCTATTGCCTCAGGAAACACCAGTTTTTAGCCACTCCCTTAGTAGGAACCATCAGACATCTCAGACTCCTCTCCTCAGTAGATACCACCACTCATCAAACAACCATACATATCTAACCTCTAGCCCACTTGAGGTGGCATCCTGGTCTTAGATTGTCCTCCATCCCCTTCCCATCCAATTTCGCCAGCAACTCTTCTGTTCCTGAAGAGTTCATTCTTCTTTACCTCACCTGCCCCATTCATTTTACACACCACTGCTGTGAGTGTGGACTAGCCTAGGCTAAGTCCAAAGGAATCCAGGACACAAATATATAATGTAATTTAATTTTATTAATTCCACATAGGTCTATTCTATAGTTCTCAAATCCTACTTCTATTGTTCTTTTTTAAAATTTTGTATATGAATGTACTTTATGCATGTAGGTTTGTGCACCCGTGTAGTGCAATGCCGTGGAGATCAGAGAGGGTGTCGATTGCCCTGGAACTGGAGTTCTCCTGGAATTGGAGACGGTTCTCAGCTGCCATGTGGGTGCTGGGGATCGAACCCGGGTCCTCTGCAAGAGCAGTCGGTGCTGTTAACCGCTAGGCCATCTCTCCAGCCCCAGTATAGTTCTAAAAATCATAATCCTATCCTGGACTGGCCTATTCCCCCAAGGATGCTCACCTAAGGCGTCTCTTAGCCCCTTGGAAGTGATGGACGTCGTCCTCACCAGGGAGTTCCAAGAAGCCGGATGATTGGCTCGAGGGGGTCTCTCAGTCTGGTGCTGGGGCAGCTTCCAATCCAGCCGTCAGGGGCCCACAAAGTTAGGATGTCCTTCAGGTGAACTAGGTGTCAAGGAAGCAGCATGGCCGGTTGTTCTTAGCTGCAGATGAATGTCTCACACAGCAGGTGTCCCCCGGAGTGGGGTGTGAGCGCTGACCATTTGCACTCCCCGGTTTAAATAGGCCCCAGTTGGGCGTGTGGGGTGCCCTGAGTCTGAGGTGCTAATCTCAGGCTTGTGCCCAGGGTCCCCCTACATGGCAGGTGGCTATCTTTCCTCTCTGGGGTCACACCTTGGTCAAGGGGGGGGGAGGATACCCAGGACTGGTTATCAGGTCCTTGTGTTCATATGGCCTCTGGTTACCTAATCAATTGAGTACGGTCAGTCTCTGCTGAGCCCCTCTGTGGCGGCCTAGTACTGAGCGCTTATCTCTAAAGCAGCCCTGAGCTGGAGCAGGCCTCTCGCTGAGCTAAGTTTAACATTTGCTAATTTCTTTAAAGTTACAGCATTTTACACATTACTATTAGTTTAACCCTAACTTCTAATTCACACAACTTCTACATGCTAACTATGCTCCTAACAACCACATACACACCACTTGTGATTTACAGTAACTTTCTATTGTGCTTAGAGTGAAAGCAAACTCCTTTTTGTTTACAAGGTTCTGCAAAGATCCCGTCTACCACTCTTAGCTGTGCTCACTGACACACCCATGCCCACGTTCTCGTCAAGTGGCTCCAAGGGTTCTCCGCCAGAGACGTCCTCTTTGACTGAGACCACGCGGTGCCCTGTGTGACAGCTTTTTAATTTTTAAGTTTATCTCCCGCTGGGTGATCTCTGCGTGGCGCTCCGTTTATAACTTTGTCCTGACCTCCAGGAAGGCCTGAAGGGCAGGCCAAGCTCCGCTAATTTAAGTTAGGAAACCTAAGACTGCCAGTTGGCTTCTTCCTGGAGCCACTCAGACTGCATAGCACAGGCAGCAGTCTACCTTTTCCCTGGCTCCAGGTTTGGCTTCTGCCTGCAGCTCCGCCCCTGGTCCACGCGCTAGCCTCTGAATTGTGCGGCACTCCTTTCTTCCGCTGGGTCCTCTGTGCCCTTAGTGTTTGGCCTAGGGCACTTGGGCAGGATCCTGCGAGCCGTGTAGGCCAAACCCGTACTGCTCCGGCCGCCCTAGTGCTTTCCAGTGCTTTCCGCTGCTTCCCGCCGCACCGACTCTGCGCAGTCTGCGGAACTCTGTGTCGTAGACCTGGTTCCTGAGGAGAGAGTTCTCGGGCGGACTCGGTCGGATCCTACGCAAGTTTCAGCAACTGCTGCGGCGCATGGCGGTGAGCCGTGGGGGTTAAGACGCGCTTTTAGCGACGTCTGGGGTGGGGATGGGGGCCCCTTGTGATACTCGTCCTGCCGCACTTTCTCCAGGCTCTAGGACATCCTGCTCGGGAGACACCAACAGCCTCACGCCCGAGTACTCAACGCGCTCCACGCGGGCCGCAGCCACCCGGGTCGGTCTCCGGCGCGTTGAATACTTCTGCCTGTATCAGTTCAGTGCCACCCACATGCACTGTCGCCACCACAGTACAATCCGTAGGCGATGAAGGCAGCACAAACTCGAGGAAGCAAAAGAAAAAGAAAATCCCTAAGAAGGCTTCTTTGGCAAATGGAGACGGAAAGACTTCTGGGAAGCCTGCTCCAGAGCAAGCCCCACACAGTGCCGAGGCCCAGGCAAGGAAGGATGGGATCCTTGGGAAGTTTCTGTTAGTCTACTCGCAGGTGTGGTCTGGGTCTGCCGGAATTAAGGCGCTGAGGGGATGGGGAGCGGACTGCAGGGCTTATTTCCTCCTTTCCATCGCAGGCAGAGCAGCTGGCACAGGAGCTGGCCTGGTGCGTGGAGCAGCTGGAGCTGGGCCTCAAGAGGCAGAGACCAACTCCTAAACAGAGTGAGGAGCCTTTCTGTGTATAGTTGGGGAATGTAAATGGGACTGTAGCCTGCTGAGATTTCTAAGGGATGATCGGATGGTAGGTAGTGAGTATGCACAAACTCACCAGTTCTTTATTTTTATCTGCAGAAGAGCAGGCTGTTGGGGCAATACGAATCCTCCGCAGTGAAAGAACACCCTTGCCCCGGAAGAGACAGCTGATGCGTTCCTTGTTTGGGGACTACAGGGCTCAGATGGAGGCTGAGTGGCAGGAGGCCCTGCAGGCCCTAAGGACTGGTGAGGAGCTGGAAAGTGATTGATTGATCTACTTGAAAGGGATGGGGGAGAAGCCCAGAGCAACAAGATTGTGGGGGAGAAGATGGCTCAGGGAAGCATAGGCAGGGAGGAAGTATATACCTCTTAGGGGCTTTGGGGGTGTGTGTGTGTGAGATAAACCAACTCACTTGTGTTGGTCTTGGCTTTCTCTACTACTTGCAATTTATTACTATTATTTTTAAAGCCAATTTTTTTAATTGAAGCTCTGTGCATTTCATACAAAATTTCAAATAAAATCTAGACCCGTGCCCCCCTCCCTGCCCCCCTCACCAGAACTCATGCATTCTGCCAAACATGTTTTTCATCTTTTTCTCAGTCTCTCTCAAAGCAATTTTGAGAGGTTAATTTGTAAATTTGCAATGAAGCTGTGTGGGCATTATAACAACATGGGTAATTTTAACTGTTACTCAGTTCTGACTCTCCGCTCCCCCCTTTTCCCTGACAGCTGCCCATTCAGCTCAAGTAAAGCCTGTAGCAGAGGTCACCAGAAAGAAGAATGGAAGGGTCTGCCATCTTTGTTCAACAGGAAGAGCCAAACCCACTCTGGACGTTACTGATGAAGAGTTTAGGTTCAATTTCTTCTAGACTTGACCACATTCTGGAGTAGCCCTCCATGATGATGTGGGGATTTGTCTAAGTGAAGGTCCTTTCTAAGGAATTCTTTCAGCAGAAGTGAGGTTGATTTGTCCCAAACTAGGCTGGTGTGAGATTTTTGAGATGGAATTATTATTATTATTATTATTATTATTATTGAGACAGGGTTTCCCTATAGCCCCAGCTGTCCTGGAACTCACCAAGTAGACCAGGCTGGTCTTGAACTCACAGGTGATCTGCCTGCCTCTGCCTCCCAAGTGCTGGGATTAAAGGTGTGCGTCACCACGCCCATCTGAGATGGAATTTTTTTGAGGAAATGTTCCTCCTATCAGAGATGCATTTAGAAAATCTTCAAAAAAAAAAAAAGGCCAGGTGTGGTGGTGCATGCCTTTAATCCGAGCACTCAGGAGGCAGAGGCGGGGGATCTCTGTGAGTTCAAGGCCATCCTGGTTTACAGAGCAAGCTCTAGGACAGCTGGGACTAAAGGGAGAAACTGTCTCAAAAAGACCCCCCCCCAAAAAAAAAAAAAACTTAGGCCCTGATGAGTGTCGAGTGGGCTGTAGAAAGAAATTTGTAGTTTCTGTTAGGACCAGGTCAGAAAGAGTTAATCAAAAGGAAAGGGTTAACCACGCAGGAGCAGCTCTCTATTGAAACAGGTCTGGCTCCCACAGTCACTCCTTCCCACCTTGAGTTCAGTTGCTCCCATGACTCCTTCTCCTGTTCTGACCTCAACTCCAAGAGTACATTCCCTGTGTTAGCTTTGGCAGCACATATACTAAAATTGGAATGATACAGAGAAGATTAGCATGGCCCCTGCCCAAGGATGACACGCAAATTTGTGAAGCATTCCATTTTTTAAAAAAAAAGAACATTTCCTGCTACTCTGCTCTTGAGTTATTGTTCCCAAAGCTACCTGAAGTCAGGATGAACTTTCCCAGCCCTGAAGGAGTGCATCCACTCCCCAAGGGGCTTCAAACTGCTAAACACAATCATTATTTCTGCCAAACAGGAGATGGCTTAAGCCAACTTCTCTCTTAGGCTTAGATGCTCTATATAGTAAAGAACAAAGGGGTACAGAACAGGTGGACTGATCCAATGAAAGACTGCCTGGTCCACAACCACAAGGCCAGAGAAAGGGTCATTGTAACTGCAGTGGAAATCCCCTAACTGGGAATAAAAGTGGGAGAAGATCTGACCTCCAGGATGCTGCCCTCCAGTCCCATGGGAGTGTGCTTGGCCTCTACGAGTCTCTGTCATTCTGTCTTGGTTGTTCTAACTTTCTGTTTGTTTGTGTAACTTGCCTTTTGATTTGTGATTAAAACTTTTATCCGCTACCCCTTGGCAGTTTCTTTTTTTTTTGGTCTTTTAGAGACAGGGTTTCCCTGTAGCCCCAGCTGTCCTGGAACTCTGTTGACCAGGCTGGCCTTGAACTCAAAGATCCGCCTGCCTCTGCCTCCCAGGTGCTAGGATTAAAGGCGTGTGCCACCATGCCCGGCTTCTTTTGTGAGTGTGGCAGTTTGAGTTCAACAGTTTCCAGGATTTGATTAAGTAGCTGCTGGTGATTGTTGTGCAGCAATTTCCTCTAAGATAAAACGTTCGTTGGAGGGAAGCTCATTAAGCTTGTCAAGTAAACAATTCAAAGCTTTAGGAAAGCTGCGCATGGAGGTGAGTGCCATTAGTTCCTGCACTGGAGAGGCAGAGCATGGTCATTGGGATATGCTATTGGGAAATATTAGGATCCTAGTTCTTCTCTGTTCCTTTGCTGCTGTGATGAAAACAGACCTCTACCATGTGTTCCTTACATGATATTCTGGCATGCCCAAAGTAACAGGACAGAGTGACCATAGACTGAAACCTCTGAAGCCATGAGCTGAAATAAACCCTTCTTTAAACTGAGTTATCTCAGCTTTTTTGTCACAGTGATACTGAGTTGACTAACACAGCGAGGAAGCAAAACTGTTCAACATTTTTGTCTTTTACTGTCTCTCATTCTCAAAGGTGGCCTCACAGGGGAGTAGGTTATGAAATGTGAAGCTTTTTTGTTCTGGGCATGCTCCTTGAACTTGGATGTAAGGGGATCTATGCAACCAGAGCAGCAGGAGCAGAGTTTATCAAGCTGGATTCATCCCAGGGGTGAGGAACAGAATTAGCCCAAGGAGAATAGGCCTCTCTGTATGGTGACATCCCAGCAACACACCAAGGAGATCACCAATTTTCTTTTTAAAAAAATTTTAATTTTGTTTATGTGATTGCACGTATTATCTGCATGCATTAGCGCACCCATGTTGTGTAATGCCCTTGGAGTCACAAGAAGGCATCAGTTCCCCTGGAACTGGAATCATGGGTGGTTGTTAGCCACCAGGTGAATGCTGGGAATTGATCCCAGGTCTCTTGCAAGAACAGTCAGTGCTCTTAACCAGTGAGCCATGTCTCCAGCCCCAGAGATCAGCAATTTTCAGAACTACTTTGAGGTCAATTTCTCACAAGTGCATTGTATATAATGGCCTCAGGGTCCTCCTATCAGAAAGTAATTTACTGCTCCCCCATTTATTGACTGAGACTACATAAGGCAGATTGAGAGAGAGAGAGAGAGAGAGAGAGAGAGAGAGAGAGAGAGAGAAGAGAATGAATGAGAATTTTTGGTATTTTTGAGACAGGGTCTCCCTTTAGTCCCAGTTGGCCTGGAGCTTACTCTGTAGACCAGGCTGGCCTTGACCTCACAGAGATCCACCTGCCTTTGCCTCTGAGAATGCTGAGATTAAAGGTGTGTGCCACCACACCCTGCTTAAAGCAGGGCTTAGCTGACTGTGGGTGCTGGGAATCAAACCTGGGTCCTCGCAAGCGCAGTTGTCACTTTTAACCACTGAGCCATCTCTCCAGTCCTGAGAATGAATATGTTTCTGAAGCCATCAGACCCTCCTAGAATTCCAGAAGAACTTATTCAGAAGTGAGTTTGGGGAGGTGTGGTTACCACGTATTGATCTACTTCTGTCCAACAGTTAACAGCATGCATACATTGAGAAGTATAACCAACACTAAGAAAAGGCTAAATCAGTCCAAATTAAAAATTATATAAAGGTAGGCATTTATTCCAGGAAATGCAATCTCTTTTGGGCAAATCCATGGCCTCCGGCCATCCCGAGGGCTGTGGAAAGTGTGCTTTTGAGGGGGGGGAGAACCTTTCATAGGGGGAGGGGAGATGGTAACCTATTGGAATCTGGCCATTTAAACCAGGCCAGGGGCTCAGATCTGGAGGTGGATATCAGGTCCAGAGGTCTCATGGGAATATGGCTTGACCAGAAAAGAAAGGAGGGTCTTTCTGGTCTATGCCATCTTGGCTTTTTGCCCTGAGCCCAACCTAACATCCCAGACTCTTAGGGTATAGGGGGCAACAACTCTGCTTTGCCTTCTTCCTGCTGAGCTGGGATGTTGAAGGGAGGGAGAGTTGGGAGTAGGCAGGGCTGTGGGCTCAGGGATGTAGGGATGCAAAGACCATTCTGGAGACCTCCTGGATGTGTTCCTGCAAGAAGCATAGGAGATCAGGTGCTAAGATCAGAAGGAGTCTCCTGGTTGAGGTTGGAGAGGCTCCTCTTGCTGTTGGAGGACAGGGTCTAAATGTGGACTCTCCAGTTTCATCCATCCAGGTATCCCGAGCATGACATGCCAGCAGTATGTCGAATCTGGCACAGCATCGCCTTGGTTGGGTGAGGAATGAGACAATAACAAGACAAAGGACAACTGGGCAGGGGTGTCACAGAGTCTGGTACCTGTGGCAGCAGGGGCAGCAGAGGAAGGGTGAAAGTACAGAGGGAAAAGGCTGTCATACCTGACCATTCAGACCTGTCCTTGAGGGTCTCTGGGAAGCCTGAGAATAGTGGGTTAGCTGTTTGCTGGGTTGGGTCTCTCTTGAGTCTGGACAAATGATACCAGTGTGGCTGACCTAGAAGTTTGGCTGCTGATAGCATAATAAGGATGATTATGTGGGGTCCAGTCCACCTGGGATCAAGAGACTCAAGAGATAAAGTTTTTTTTTTTTTTTTGGTCTTTTCGAGACAGGATCTTCCTGTAGCCCCAGCTGTCCTGGAACTTGCTCTGTAGACCAGGCTGGCCTTGAACTCACAAAGATCTGCCTGCCTCTGCCTCCCAAGTGCTAGGATTAAAGGCGTGCGCCACCATGCCCGGCAGGAGATAAAGTTTTTAAAATTTTTATTTATTTATTTATTTTAAAATTTTTTATTAATTTTTATTTATTTCTATATGTGTACGAATGTACTGTCTGCATGCAAGTCTGTGCACCCGTGTCGTGCAATGCCGCGGAGGTCAGAAGTGGGTGTCGGATTCCCCTGGAGCTGGAGTTCTCCTGGAATTGGAGTTTCAGACGGTTCTCAGCCGCCATGTGGGTGCTGGGGATCGAACCCGGGTCCTCTGCAAGAGCGGTCAGCGCTCTTAACCGCTAGGCCATCTCTCCAGCCCTGGAGATAAAGTTTTAAGGAGAACACTGTCCCCTGGTGTGATAGGGCAGGTCAGTTGTTGTGGACTCCACTGAGGTAGGAGCAGGGAGGGGAAGAGAGGAAGATGGGGGGGGGGCAAGCTGTTTGGAGAGAAATGCTACTGCCCAGTATGAGGGCTCAATGGGGTGGGCTAAGGCCCCTGTGGCCACTCCCAACTTTCTGTCTGTAAAGAGGTAGAAAGGACATGAAGAGTCCAGGAGAGCCAGAGTAGGGGCAGCCAGGAGGGATCCTAAGGAGAGAGACGTGGACGATGGTGGGATGGGAGAGAGGCCCCGTGGGAGTCTCCTTAGCTGCCTGGTACAAGGGTTCAGCTGTAAGAGCAAAATTAGGCATCCAGTGATGGAAGAAGCCCATCAGTCCTAGAGAGGCTGTGGTCTGCTGTCTCTGGAGGCTGTAGGTCTCATATGGCATTGGCTCTATCTGACCTGAGAGTACTGGAAAGGTATGTTGGGACCAGAGTTAAAGGAAGAGAGATCTTGGGCCAAGGCTTGGCTGCAGACCTGGTTTTTGGGTCCTCCCATGGAAAAGTAAAAGGAAGTATGAAGGCACAGTAAAGAAGGCCAGGCCAGTGAAATGGGAGACTGAGGTTTAAGGGTTAGGGTGGTCTGAACTAGATGGCAGGTGCCAGAGGGCTTATGAACTGGAAAAATGGGGGTGTTGCAGGGTTAGTTAGTGGAGATAGGAGGGAGGTAATGGTAGGCTTGAGCCCATGGTGGTGGATTTCAGAAATAGAGACTGGCCTGGAAGGAAAAGAGGCGGGGTCCTTGAGCCATATCATGACTGGTGGGTGGTGGGAAGGGATTACTGGAGTGGGAATGTCCCAGACCTGAGGGTCGACAGAATCAGGAATGGCAGGAGCTGGACAATCAATCCAGGGTGGGGACCTGAGCAGCTATCAGGGAAGGTGAGAGTCTAGAGAGGGTGTGCGGAACAGAGACACAGTTGCCTGGAAGCTGCTGAGGATGACACAACCTAAGAGGAAGACAGACATGACTGAAAAAATGACCTGCGAGGACACTGGGAGAGTGTCCTGTCCACTCCGGTGACAGAAATTGATGAGGGAACTGTAGGCCCTGAGTGTGAGGTCAGTACAGAAAAGGTAGCCCTACTGTCCAATAGGAAGGATATGGACTTACCTGCTATGTGGAGCATCGGCCTAGGCTCATTGATGCCCCGGCCCACGGGGTCTTCAACAAGGGCCCAAGGGGAGCGTAACCTGAATGAGAGACAAACCAGACACAAAGGAAGGAGACCAAGACAGGAATCTGATCAAGGTCTCAATTTTATTTTTTACAAAGCAGTTTATATAGCGGCTAGTAGGAGGAAAATGCCCAAGTTGTCATAGGTCAAGGCTGTTAGGTTGCTAGGATACTTAATTGCCTAATGATTTTTGGGAAAGGTTATGGGTGGGTTATGCTGAGGAAGCAGGGCATTCCAGTCACAGGGGGCATGCTGTCCTGATAAGATAACCATGAGTTTGGTCAGCTGCTTTATGCTAAATGGATGAGCTTTGGGGAAACAGAAACTTAAGATGACTCTAAATTGCTACAGCAAGACTGTTGCCTGTAGGCCATGGCTTATGGCTCCCGACATGTTGAGGGGTCAATGGGGTCTCTGAGTCTGGCTGGCATCAGTATTCCATCAGGCAAAGACATTCAGAGGCCAGAAGAGATTGGGGTGCTTGGGATAATGGGGCTGGACCTCCATAGTGAAGCAGAGAGGACAAGCCTGTGCTTGGGCACTCAGATTTCCAATGGCTGGCAGAGGGCATGGCATGGTGGGTGGCCTGAGATTTGGAGAGTTTTTAGCCCAGTGACCTCCTTAGGCACACTTGAAACAGGCTCCTGGTGGAATAGACTTAGGCTGGGCCCCTGCGGGATGGGGCTTGATGGAGCCCCGGGTGTCCCTCTGTAGGAATGATGTTGGCCTCAAAGCAACTGCAGGGCTTGGGCATGGAGTGTAGCCTTTTGCTGCAGCAGAGCCTGTTGGGAGGACCCAGCTGCCTCCTCTCGGCCATTAAATATCTTAAAGGCCAGTTTTCATCAAATCCTGCACAGGAGTGTGGGGGACTGTCCTTGGCCTTTTTAACTTTTTCTAATATCTGGAAAAGACTGAGAAATAAAGTGAGAAGCCAAGACCATGGCTGCCATTGGAGAGGCAGGGTCAATGTGAGCTTTAGGTATGGTTGTCCTCAATAAATTCTGAATTGCAGCAGACAGGAAATAGACTTAAAATCTCCAGCTGTGAGGCTGGAGAGATGGCCTAGCGGTTAAGAGCACCGACCGCTCTTACAGAGGACCCGGGTTTGATCCCCAGCACCCATATGGTGGCTGAGAACCGTCTGAAACTCCAATTCCAGGAGAACTCCAGTTCCAGGGGAATCGAGACCCTCTTCTGACCCTCGCGCGGTCATTTGCACGACACAGGTGACGAATAATAAGCATAAATAACAACACGACAAAAGAAAAATAAAAATAAAAAAAAAATCTCGCCTTGGTGGCTGGCATGTTGGCCCTCCTTTAATCCTAGCTTGGGTAGGCAGTGAGGCAGGCATATATCTTTGTGAGTTCAAGCGCCAGCCTGGTCTACAGATTGAGTTCCAGGTCAGCTGGGGCTACAGAGAAAAAAAAAAACTGTGAAAACAAAAAAAAAATAAAAAAACAACAACAACAAAACAAAAAACCAAACAAAACTCAGGTGTGGAATAAGGATCTAATAATTAATGTGTTGATGGCCAGAGTTTATAAAAGTTGTACTGAGGCAGAGGCACATACATGGACCATGGTTTCCATGAGACATTGTAGAGGTCATTACAGCATGCAGCCCCAACAAGTTTCTTTGCATTCTCAACGGCTGAGATGGCCACAGCCAAACTGGTCATGCAGTTTCTTCATCATCTCTCGGCTTACCAAACATTTATTAAACGGAAATCACATACAGTTTCATCAAGGAAAAAGCTAAAGGATGGGGGGAGAGGAGACATTCAGTCCTACTGAGGCAGTGCAGATAATTCAGCAATTGTGGCGCGTACAGTTACTTAATTTAGAATTTAGTCTTAACAGTTAAGGAATCCAGGTTCATTTTAGCCTTTGATTATAATAGATTTTGTGCACAATATAGCCTAGAAATGGCCACTTTTTTGACAGACACATGACAGACTCATACATGTAACAGTAAACATACATGAAACAGTAAACACACATGTAACAGTAAGCACACATGAAACAGTAAGCACACAGCTTGGACAGACACATGCCTGACTTAATTGCATAAATATACTGATCAGTTATCATGGTGGAACTACAAGGGAGGGAGGCCATCTTTAACCATGGGAGACTGGCTCACAGCAGCAAAAGCTTGCAAAAGGGGAAGTGTAATGTAAGTGGGATGGGTGCACATGGCTTGCCTGTGTCTAAATAGGTGTTGGCTAGGCTGTATTAGTCACTTTTCTGTTGCTGTGATAAAGCACCATGACCAAGGGAACTTATAAAGGAGAGTTTATTTGAGCTTAGATTGGCGGTTCCAGGGAATTAAGAGTCCATTGTGGAGGGAGGTGTCGCGCTGGATCTGGGCAGCAAACCGAGGGTCATATCTCACAAAGAGCAAGGAGAAAGAGAGGAGCAACTGTAGAACAAGAGGCTTGTTAAAACTCACTAAGCCCGCCCCCAGTGACCACACTCCTCTGGCACGGCCACCCACCCCAAGACCTCCAAAAACCAGGCCACCAACTGAGACAAATGTCTGAATACAGAGCCTATGGGGACCCACTCATCAACAAACCACCACATTCATCTCTGGCCCCCATAGGCTCCTGACCATATAAAATGCAAAATGCATTTAGTCCAACCTTAAATCCCCACAGTCTTTACCAGTCTCAATTGCATTCAAAAGTCACAGTCCAAAGTTCTTCTGAGACTCAGGCCAATCTCCCAAACTGTAAGCTCCTGAAAATCAAAAGACAAATTACATACTCCCAACATACAGTGGAACTGAATACACATTCCATTCCAAAAGGGAGGAATAGAGCATAGTGAGGAAATACCGGCCCAAAAAAGACCGAAAACCAGCAAGACAAATGCCAAGTCCTGTAGCTCCACATGCACTTCTGGGACTTGTTTCCAAGGGCTTATATGTCTCTCTTCCAGCTTTGTTGCAACACACATCTCTTTCTTGGCTGGTACCACTCCTGTATGCAGCTCTCCTTGGCAAATATCTCACAGGTCTGGCATCTCGAATGTCTTCTTGGGTCTCCGCTGCCAACCAGGCTTCACATTCACAGCTTCACGCATGGCTATCAGGCCTTCTTTATTCAGGGACACACCTGCTGTACTCTTCCTGGCCTCTTTTGGCTCTCTGAAACCATGGAGGAAGAACGATGACCCCTTCACTCTTGTGAACTTCATGCCTCTAAAGCCAGCACCACGTGAATGAAATGCCAGTTTGGGCTGCAATTTTGGATGGAACCTTTCTACTTTAACATCATTTGCCATTTTTTCTGCCTGGACTAGCTGGAGGATTAGCTGGGTGTGGTCTTGCCTGAAGGTACTGATTCTTTTGTTTACTTGTAAATCTCCAGGCCTCTCCTTATTGTAATCTCCTTATGAAAGGGAGCCTCTCCTTCACATGCCTTGGCCCCCCCTTTATCTTCCTAGTGCAGTTATCAGATCCAAACTGTACTTCTGCATTTCTTTCTTTGCCCCATCTGCTTTTCCTGTAGATCTGCACAATATTCACCTAATCTTCCTAGTGCAGTATCAGATCCAAACTGTACATTCTGCATTTTTTCCCCATCTGCTCTTCTTCACTGTAGATCTGCCAATATTCACCATAAAACCATGCCACCATTTCCACACTAGGCTGTCTTGAAATATCCTCTGCCAAAGAAATCAGTCCACCGCTTTTCAAACATAGCTCAGGCAAGCATTGGGATGTGGGCAAACTGCTGCCAGACTCTTTATCAAAATATCCCGGTTGCTGCCTAAGTCTTTATTTTCCCCTGGAACCACATCTTTTGCAGCCATGCTTTCTTCCAGGCCTCCACTAGAATGGCCCTTTAAGCTCTGCTTACAATAGTCAACAGCCTTTCCAGCCCAAAGTTCCAAAGTCTTCCACACTTCTCCAAACATACACATGGTCAGGTTCTTCACAGCCAACAGCCCACTCTCTGGTACCAATAACTGTATTAGTCACTTTTCTGTTGCTATGATAAAGCACCATGACCAAGGAACTTATAAAAGGAAGAGTTTATTTGAGCTTATGATTGGCGGTTCCAGGGAATTAAGAGTCCATTGTGGCGGGAAGCATGGTGGCTAGATCTGGAGCAGTAAACCGAGGGTCACATCTCGCAAAGAGCACAGGAAACAGAGCAACTATAGACCACAGAGTCTTGTTAAAACTCACTAAGCCTGCCCCCAGTGACACACTTCCTCTGGCATGACCACACACCCCAAGACCTCCAAAAACAGTGCCACTAACTGGAGACAAACGTCTGAATACCTAGAGCCTATGGGGGACACTCATTCAAACCACCACACCTGCTAATTTAATGAAACAGGATGAAAATAAAACCAAACAGCATTTGTTAAAAGCCAGTAGTTTAAGCAGCAATCCTGTGAAAATTAAGTATACCCATATAAAAGCTAAAATGGAAAAATGATTTTAATTAGAAACAGATAAAAACACTGATAAAATTGTAAAACTCCAATAGGGGACATTTTGGGATTAATTTGTTAATCTGCCTGGTAAATGCATTCATGCCATGTGCTTAGCAGCCGCAGGAATGTCAGTCATGTGATTAGACAAGATGGTGACCATGGAAATTTGAATCAGACACGGGAATGGGGGAGAGGGGTACGAGAGAGAGAGAGAGAACAGATCCTGGAAAGCCTTCGTGTAGCCAGTTTGGAAAAAAAGAAAAAAAAATTGGTGATTAGGCTTTGACCCAGAGTTGTCCATTTTCAAGCCTGGAGATCGCAGGGTGCAGGAAGCATCCTCCAATGTACGCCAGAGACCTGGCAGTGGGGAGGGGTGAGGGAAACTTGGGATGGACGTCTCCGATCTGGCAAGACCCCTCACCACAGAACCTGGTTCTGCACTCCTTCCCCCAAAACAGCCAGTGGGACCTTGATCCACTGAAACTGTGGTCCCCAAGTGTCCATGGGTCCTGGACCCATGGGCTGAGGAAAGAGAGCTTGCCCTGGCATTGCAATGGCTTTCAGACAGGAGCTCTGGACAGCAGAAATGGGGCAACAGAAAAACGACTTACCCCAGGTCAGAAGGCAGGTGTGTCTGTAAAGGAAAAGGGTGTTCCCCAGCCTGTGTCTGTGGGCCTCTTGAGCCAAGGAGAAACACATCCCCTCCCTGTAGGGCCACCAATTGAGAAGTATAACCGATGCTAAGAAAAGGCCCAATCAGTCCAAATTAAAAACTATATAAAGGTAGGCATTTATTCCAGGAAATGCAGTCTCTCTCTCAGGAGAATCCATGGCCAAGGGCCATGGAAATTGCACTTCTGAGAGGCGGGGAGAACCTTTCATAGGGGGGAGGGGAGATGGTAACCTATTGGAATCTGGCCAATCAAACCAGGCCAGGGGCTCAGATCTGGAGGTGGGCCTCAGGTCCAAAGGTCTAATGGGAATCTGGCTTGACCAGAAAAGAAAGGAAGGTCTTTCTGGTCTATGCCATCTTGGCTTTTTGCTCCGAGCCCAACTTAACAGCCTTCTGGGCAGCATTCTCAGTCTTCATAGCTCCCCACCTGGTAAGGTTCCAACATCAAAAAGCCATCCCATTTAGGCAGCTGCAGAGTCATTAAAGTACTTACATGCTGGGTGTGGTGGCACATGCCTTTAATCTTAGCACTTGGCAAGTGGATCTCTGTGAGTTCAAGGCCAGCCTGGTCTTCAGAGGGAGCCCCAGGACAGCTGGGACTAAAGGGAGACCCTGTCTCAAAAATACAAATAAATAAATAAATAAATAAATAAATAAATAAAGTACTTACTATGTGTGGTGGTTTGAATGAGAATGTCCTCCATAGGCTTCAAGTATTAAGATATTTTGTCCCCAGTTGGTGGTGCTGTTTTGTGACATCTTAGAAGGTGTGGCCATGGTGGAGGAAGTATGACACTGGGGGTTGGGCTTAGAGAGTTCAACAAGCCTTGCAGGCTTCCTGTGCTCATTGGAAGATGTGAACCTCAGCTTTCTTCTCCAGCTCCTGCCACCATGCCTCCCACCACAATGGACTCTCATTCCCTGGAACCACCAACTGTAAGCTCAAATAAACTCTTCCCATTGGTCATGGCAGTTTTATCACAGCAACAGAAAAGTGATACTATGCAAGTACAAGAACCTGAGTTGTACCCCCAGTACTCACATAGTATGTGCTTTTAATCAGGATGGCAGAGACAAGAGGATCCTTGGTGCTCACTGGCAACACCCCATGTCCCAATGACAGACTGTGCCTCAAAACACAAGATAGATGACTCCTGAAGACACCTGAGGTTGATCTTTAACTTCCACATACACTGACAAATGGGTGCTTGTGCACCAGCACACATATGAACACGCAAGCCTCCCCACCCCCACCCCACTGGTTGTAATTTGGTTTAGAATCAAGCCCTGTATAGTTTGTGGCTAGATGTCTATACTAGTATTAGGTAACAGTGTTGGCAGCTATAGTGTATGCATTGAGTGTAATTGCCACAGGAAAAAGTCCAATAGTGGCCTAGGTTGCTGAGTATGACACCTTTGAGCACCAGCAGGAAAAGCTCTACCAAAGTTCATCCAGATATTTGGCAGAGTTATCTGTGCATCCATTACTCTGACCCTGATGGGTGTTCTTGGGTACTGTTTAGAGATTCCATTTATCCCTGTATTCCCAGAGCACCTATTCTTCCCTTACTGACTGCCTTTTAAAAATTGAAGCTAAGCATGATAAAATGAAGAGGCTGAGGGATGAGCTTGACCTGCAGAAAAAAGACAGGCCCACCGAGAGGAGGAGAATAGCCCGATCAGTGTGCTGACACAGTCACAAATATCTTCACTGACATCCATCAAGAACAACTTGAGGAATTGGAAAGATGGATTAGAAGTTAAGATCACTGACTACTCTTTCAGAGGACCTGGATTTGATTTCCAGCACCCACATGAGGTTAACAACTGTCCCTAACTTCAGTTCCAGGGGATCTGACGCCCTCTTCTGACCTCCACCGGCATTGTATGACATAGGTGTACTTACACACATGCAGGCAATACACTCATACACATAAAATAAAAATATTAAAAAACAAAGATCTACTTTGAGGATATCATGTTCAACAATCTGGTTGTCATCCAGTTTCTTGAATGACTGAATGGCCTTGGTATACACTCTGTCCTATGCTACAGAACTCAGGGGACTCAGCCCTCAACTCCACCAGACACAACATTCCTTTTTTTTTTTAAATGGATCTTGACATTATGCTACCCTCAGTTGAAATTCATCAGTAACATAACCTATACACACCTGTGGTTGAAAGTTATCAGGATGTTTCCCCAACTGTCCCATTGGTAGAGGTAATAATGTATAGGGTATTCTGATATGTACATGTTCAGGCAGAGCTGCAGCAGGCACTATATGGGCAGTTATCATGTCACTTTTGGTGCTGGCAGGGGCATGGTATTATGGTTGGAGAATGAGATGTCCTCCTCCTTTGAGAAGCTGTCAAAGAGCTGGATAAGCTTTGGTAGAGCTTTCCCTGCTGGGCTTCAGGTGACATTTAGCCATCAGCTACTCTCAGCCTTCCTTTCATGTGTTATGGGCTTGTTGCCAGCTGAAGGGCTTTGGGAAATTGTCTGGTCATGGGTTCCACCTTCTTGAATGAATAAATCAAATGATGGATCCAGTTTTTACTAGACTTGGGATGTTGTGGACCACAGTGGAAGGTGGGGCCTGGTTGGAGGAAATGGGTCAGTGTGTTGTCCTTAGTAGTCCCAGTCACCTTCTAGTTGCCTTAAGGTGAATAGCATTGGCCTCACATTCTTGCTTCACTACAGGCCTAGGAAAATGGAGCCATTTTGGACAAAATGGAGCCTTGTCAGGACAGTAGGTGCTAATGATGATAGAACAGGCAGGCTTGACAGGAGTTGTTTTATAGGATGTAAGGATGAGAAAAGGGACCAGTGGGGTTCAAACTGCCACATCATCAAAGCTCAGTGATAGAACAATATAGGAGACCCATGGGAATAGATAGCAAGATATAGACTGAATCAGAACTGGTAGGATGGCTAGTGTCCAAGGAAGACAGAATATCACAGGGATAATTATTGGGTGCTTATTCTGATGCCGCTTGCTTCACTTAGAACCTTTAGGGTCAGAATATGCCATGTCAAGATCTGCCTTGTAGAGTATCAACTTTCTTGAGCTGAAAGCCATTGAAACAGCTGCAGGGCTCTGGTTTGCCTTGTGAAGTGCTGGTACTTCCCAGGAGACATCTCACAAGCACACTTTCTTTTCCTTTCTTTTTTTTTTTTTTTGAAAGTTTTATTTATTTTAGTTAAAAATTTTTTTTGAGACAGGGTCTCCCTATATCCCCAGCTGGCCTGGAACTCACTCTGTAGACCAGTCTGGCCTTGAACTCATAAAGATCCACCTTCCTCTGCCTCCCAACTGCTAGGATTAAAGGCCTGTGCTATCACACCTGGCTTAAAGACAGTTCTTAGCCACCATGTGGGTGCTGGGAATAGAACCCATGCCCTCTTAACTGCTGAGCCATCTCTCTAGCCCCCTCACAAGCACACTTTCAATGATCCCCAATTACTGCTTGCTGACTCTTGATTTCCTTAGCCATCCATTCTCTATTGCCCCTTTAAGCCCAAATTCCTCTCTTATTTCCTCCCTTCTTCCTCACAATTTACCATCCTTTGTTAAAACCATCAATAAGCCCCTACTATCACTGCTCCTTTGGGGTGTTCATTTTTCTGAAAACTCCCCCATGCAGTCTGAACCTCCCCCCATAACAGTCTTTCCAGCTATGTATAGGAATAAGTTGCATGTATATCAGATCATTTTCTAACCTTAACCCTAACCCTAACCCTAATGCTATCTGTAAACCCTAAACCCACCCATAACCCTAAACCCTAATCCTAACCCTAAACCCTAACACTAACAAATCTGTAAGAATAAATTTTGTGTATCAGACTCCTTTTCTCTTAAACCTAACCCTAACCCTAGTTCCTAATCTGAACCTGAACCCTAACTCTAACCCTAACCCTAAGCTTAAGTGTAGGAATAAGGTGTGTATATCACAGACTCATGTTCTTTTCAAAGGAAAAAGACTCTATCTCACCCTAAAGCTAACCCTAATCCTAAAGCCTAACCCTAACCCTAAGTGTTAGGTTTAAGGTTGTGTAAGTGTTTGCCTTAGGATTTAGGGTTAAAGTTAAGCCTTTTATGTTAGGATTAGCATTAGGGTAAGGGTTAGTGTTAGGATTAGGGTTAAGATTTAGGATTAGGTTCAGGGTTTAGTGTTAGTGTTAGGGTTAGGGTTAGTTAAATGCTTTTTCCTCATTTCCTAAGAAAATGAGTCTGTGTTACAGAACAATTTCCCCAAACTTAGGTGAAAAGATTTGGGTTAGGGTTAACCTTAGAGTTTAGGGTTAAGGTTAAGGTTAGGGATAGGATTAGGGTTAGGGTTAGGGTTATGTAGAGCCATTTTCTTTCAAAGAGAAAATAGGTGTGTGATACACGCAATTTTTCCTACACTTAAGTAGGAAAAGTGTTAGGGCTATGAATAAGATTAGGTTTAGGGTTACTGTTTAGGGTTAGGATTTAACATTTTGTGTTAAGGTTAGGGTTTGGGTTATGCTTAGGTTTAGGTTTAGGATTTGGGTTTAAGGTTATGTTTAAGATTTAGGGTTAGTGTTAGGTAGAGGGTTTTTCTTTCCAAGAGAAAATGAGTCTGTGATACACACAATTTATTCCTACACTTAGTTGAAAGAGGGTTAGGGCTAGAGTTTATGGTTCGGTTTAGGAGTAGGGTTAGGGGTAGTGTTTGGTAGAGCCCTTTTCCTTCTAAGAGAAAACTAGTGTGTGATACACAAAATTTTTCCTACTTTTAGATAGAAAGAGGGTTAGTGTTAGGATAAGGGTTAGTGTTAGGAATATGGTTTAGGGTAAGTGTTTGTGTTATTGTTTAGGGTTAGATATTAGTAGCTTGGATTAGAGTTAGGGTTAAGGTTAGGGTTAGGATAAGGTTTAGGAGTAGGTTTAAGGTTTATGGTTAGTTTAATGGTTTAGTGTTAGTGTTAGGGTTTGGGTTAAGGTTAGGGTTAAGCCAGGTGTGGTGGTGCACACCTTTAATCCCAGTACTCAGGAGGCAGAGGCAGGTGGATCTCTGTGAGTTCAAGGCCAGCCTGTTCTACAAAGTGAGTTCCAGGACAGCTGGGGCTACAGGGAGACCTTGTCTCAAAAAGACCGAAATATGTAAAGTTACGGTTAGTGTTATAGTTAGTTTTAGTGTTAATGTTAGGGTTATGTTCAGATTGGGTTAGGGTTATGGTTAGAGTTACCTTTTAGGGTTAGGATTAGGGTTTAGGGTTAGGGTTAGTGTCAAGGGTTTAGCATTAGGGTTAGGGTTAGTGTCAAGGGTTTAGCATTAGGGTTAGAGTTAGGGTTAGGATTTAGGTTTTATGGTTAGGGTTAGGGTTCATGTTTAGGGATTGGATTAGAGGTAAGCTTTTAAGGTTTGGTTAAGATTGTTTGGCTTAGTGTTAGGATTAGGGTTAGGGTTTTGGATTAGGGTTAGTGTGGGGGTTATTGTTAGGATGTAGGTTTTAAGGTTAGGTTTCATGTTTAGTGATGTGGTAGTGTTTACGGGTGGGTTAGGTTTAGGATTAGGGTTAGGGTTAGGATTAGGGTTAGTGTTTCAGGTTAGGGGTAGGGATTATGGTTTGGATTAGGGTTTATGTTTGGCATTAGCTTTGGGTTAGTGTTAGGTTTATGTTTAGGGTGTGGTCGAGGCTTTTTCCTTCAAAGAGAAAAATGAGTCTGTGATACATACAACTTATTCCTGCACCTAGTTTAGGGATAGGGTTTTGGTTAGGTTTTAGGTTACGTAAGGGTTAAGGTTAGATTTAAGGTTAATGTTTTGAGTTAGGTTTATTGTTAGTGTTAGGGTTTGGGTTAGTCATAGGGTTAGTGTTAGGTTTAGAATTTGGTTTAGGGTTCATGGCTAAGAGTATTATTTAAGGTTATGGTTAGGGTTAAGATAGAGGTTTATGTTTAGGGATAGGGTTTATGTTTAGGGATAGGGTTTAGGTTTAGGGTTAGACTTAGGCTTAGGGTTTAGGGTTAGTGTTAGGGTTAGTGTTTATTAGAAGCTCTCTCCTTTGTAGAGAAAATGAGTCTGTGATGCACACAAATTATTCTTACACTTAGGTTAGGGTTAGGTTTAGATTTAGGTTTTAGAGGTAGGATTTAATTTTATGATTAGGGTCAGAGTAGAAGTTTTAAATTTAGGTTTGTGTTTAGGGTTATGGTTTAGAGTTTGGCTTAAGCTTAATTTTTCTGGTTAGAATGAGGGTTAGTGTTAGGGTTATGGTTAGAGTTAGGTTAAGGATAGTCTTAGGGCTAGGTTTACATTTAGGAGGAGGTAGAGCTTTTTTCTTTGAAGAGAAAATGAGTCTGTTATATACAAAACTTATTTGTACAGTTAGGTTAAGATGGTTAGATGTAGGATTAGGATTTAAGATGAGGTTTATTGTTAGTATATAGGTTAGTGTTTGTTAGTGTTAGTGTTAGTGTTAGGGTTAGGGTTAGGATTAGGATTAGTTTTTTGGGTTAGGGTTTGAGGATAGGTTTAGGATTAGCATTAGGTTTTAGTGTTAGGGTTAGGTTTGGGGCTAGGTAGAGGCTTTTTCCTTCAAAGGGAAAATGAGGCTTTGATACATACAACTTATTTCTACACTTAGGAGAAGATTGGGATAGGCTTTAGTGTTAGGCTTAGGGTTCGGTTTAGTGTTAGCATTAAGTTTAGGGTTAGGGTTATTTTAAGTTTATTGTTAGGGTTTAGGGTTAGTGTTAGTGTTATTGTTAGGGTTAAGGTTAGGGTTAGGGTTAGAGTTAATTATAGGCTTTTTCCTTCTAAGAGAAAATGAGTCTTTGATACACACAACTTTTCCTACACTTAGGTGGAAAGAGGGTTAAAGTTATGATTAGTACAGGGTTTTCATATGGGTAGGGTTAGTGTTAGGGTAAGATCTAGTGTTCAGGATAGGGGTTTTGGTTAGTGTTAGCTTTAGGGTTAGTGTTTTGGCTTAGGGTTAGGATTAGGGTTAGGTTTATGGTTAGGATTAGGTTTATGGATAAGGGTAGGATTTAAGGTTATGGTAAGGGTTAGGATTAAGTTAGTGGTTTAGGCTTTAGATTTAGGGTTTAGGGTTAGGGTGAGGGTTAGGGTTGGTGTTAGGTTTAGTTTTAGGGTTAGTGTTTGGGTTTAGTGTTACGATTAAGGTTAGGGTTATGGTTAGGATTAGGTTTATGTGTAAGCGTAGGTTTTCAGGTTATGGTAAGGGTTAGGATTAATTTAGGGGTTTAGGTTTAGATTTAGGGTTTAGGGTTATGGTAAAGGTTAGGCTTTTGGTTAAGGTTAAGGTTAAAGATAGTGTTAGGGCTGGGTGTGGTGGTGCGCACCTTTAATCCTAGTACTTGGAAGGCAGAGGCAGGCGGATCTCTGTGACTTTATAAGGCCAGTCTGGTCTATGTAGTGAGTGCCAGTCTAGCTGGAGCTACGGAGACCCTGTTTCAAAAAGGCACAAAAGGATAGTGTTAGGGTTAGCTTAGGGGTAGGGTTGGAGGTTTTAGGTTTTGAGTTTAGGGTTAAGGTTAGTGTTAATGATTTAGGTTTAGGTTTATGTTTAGGGTCGATGCTAGGTGTTAGGGTTAGGTCAGCAGGCCCTTTCCCATTTTGTAAGACCAATAAAAATTCTTTTTTTTTTTTTTGTGGTCTTTTTCCAAACAGGGTCCCCTGTAGCCCAGCTGTCTGGTTTATTGCTTTGTGACCAGCTGGTCTTGAACTCACAAGCTCCACCTGCCTCTGCCTCCCCAGTGCTAGGATTCAGAGCGTGCTACCACCACGCACCTGGGACAATACTTCTTGATACACACAAATTGTTTTTTATATGTTGTGTTGGTTTTTAGGCTTTAGTGTAGTGTTCAGATTTAGGTTTTGTGTTTAGTGTATTGATTAGGGTTAAGGTTCAGAGTTCAGGGTTTCCAGCATAGTGTTAGGTTTAGGGTTAGATTAGTGTTTAGAGTTTATGGTTAGGTTTATTGTTAGGGTTAGGGTTTAGGTGAGGGTTANTTCTACCATATGTTCCCATGTGCCATGTTCCACCCAAGTGCACAGGGTCAAGGGACCATATATTAAGCTCTCAAACCATGAACTAAATAAGTCCCCTATTAAGTTATTAAGTCAAGTATTTTGACAAAAAGCTAATCCAGGAGACATTGCCTCTGAATCCCTATCACTCCCACCTCCAAAACCTGGATATCAATGCTTCTACTTCCATCTTCCTTCCCTGACACAGCTTTTTGGGTCTTCTCACATTCTTCCCTCAAGAGAACTGGGTTTACAAGTATCTGGTGTTTGCATCTCTTTCTGAGGGAGAGGAACTGTGCCTTGGTTGGTAGGTGATTGCTTCTTTTTCTTCTTTTTTTAATTTTTTAAAAATTAAAAAAAAATTTTTAAGTGTATGAATGTACTGTCTGCATGTAGGTTTGTGCACCCATATAGTGCAATGTCTCAGAGGTCAGAAGAGGGTGTCAGATTCCCCTAGAACTGGAGTTAAAGATGGTTCTCAGCCACCATGTGGGTGCTGGGAATCGAACCCAGGTCCTCTGCAAGAGCAGTTGGCACTCTTAACCACTAGGCCATCTCTCCAGCCCCTTTTTTGTCTTTTTGATACATGGTCTCCCTGTAACCCCAGCTGTCCTGGAACTCACTGTGTAGACCAGGCTGGCCTTGAACTCACAAAGATCTGCCTTCCTCTGCCTCCCGAGTGCTAGGATTAAAGGCGTGCACCACCACACCCCGCGCCACCATGCCCCGCTAAGGTTAGGGTTTGTTAGGTTGAGATTTTTTCCTTCAAAGAGAAAGTGAGTCTGTTATGCACACAACTCATTCCAACAAATTGGTGGAAAGACAGCTATGTTTATGGTTAGGGTTAGGAGTTAGAGCTAGGATTTGGGGTTAAAGTTAGAGTTAAGTTTTAGGGTTAAGGTTAGGTTTAGGTTTAGATGTAGGGATTAATGTTAGAGTTTGGGTTTAATGTTAGTGTTTAGGGTTAAGTTTAGGATTAAGGCTAGGTTTAACGTTAAGTGTTTAGGTTTTAGATTTAATCTAAACCTAACCTTAAACCCTAACCCTCACCCTAGCCATAAACACTAACCCTAACTTTATCCCTAAATATAATCCTAACCCTATCCTCTACCCTAATTCTTACCCTAATCCTAAACCCAAATCCTATCCCAAACTCCTAACCCTAGCCTAACTAGTAAAGAATTTCCAGCTTTCTGTAGGAATAATTTATATGTATAACAGATCATTATCTCATTAAAGGAAAAAGACTCCACCTAACACTAACCCTAAACAAAACCCTAAAATGAACCGTAACCTTAATCTTAATCCTAAACCTTAACAGTAACTCTGACATCACCCCAGCCCTATCTCTAAACCAAAACCTAGACAGTAACTCTGTATTAGTCAGAGTTCTCTAAAGAAACAGAAGCAACAGGATGAATATATAGGTATATACACTTTATTAATTTGCTCACATGACAGAGCTCCGCACCCTCAATGGAGAGGCTGAGAATCCAGGGAACTGCTCAGTCCACAAGCCTGGATGTCTCAGTAGTCCCAATCTGGTGCTGAAGGCCCAGTGGATTCCAGGAGATCTGCTGGTCTCAGTACACACTGGGATCCGAAGGGTTGATCACAGCAGCAAGAGAAACTCACCAGTGAGAGAGAGGCAAGCCGCAGGAAAAAAGGGACCAGCTACCTCTGCCATGGCCTTTTATACTGCCTGCCAGCAGAAGGTAACGCCCACATTTGGGGTGGGCCATCTGGGTTGAGGTGGTCCAATCCGAAGATCCTTTTTCTCTTATTTGTTCCTTAGTCCAGTCAAGTTGACACCCAGGATTAACCATCACAAACTCTAACTCCAAGTCCTAACCCCAACCCTTAACTATAACCGGAACATTAATCCAAAGATATCAGTTTTTCCTGTTATGTATAGGAATAAGTTGTTTGTATATCCGATAATGTTCTCTTCAAAGGAAAAAAACCCTCAACCTAACCCTAACTGTAGCCCTAAACTCTAACCCTAATGCTAATCCTAACTCTATTACTATACCTAACCCTAAACCGTTAGCCTAAACCTAACCCTAAACCATAAGCCTCACATGAAACATAAACCCTAACCTTAACCATAAACTAACCCTAACACTAACCCTAACCTTACTCCAAAGAGTAACCCTAACTCATAACCCTAACCCAAACACTGACCTTAACCAAAACAGTCTGACCAGCAATGTGTAGGAATAAGTTGTGTGTATAATAGATCATTTTCTCTTCAAAGGAAGAAGCCTCAACCTAACACTAACCCTAAGCCTAACCTTAACCCTAACCCTAACACTAGCCCTAATCATAAATCTAAACCTTCACCCTAAACCTAAAACTTAATCGACACGGGTGCACAAACCTGCATGCAGACAGTACATTGATACACATACCGAAATAAATAAAATAAAATTAAAAAAAATTAAAAAAAAAAACTTAAACCTAATCTAAGTGTAGGATTATGTTCTATGTATCACAGACTCATTTTCTCTATGAAGGAAAGGGCCTCTACCTAAACCTAACCCTAACCCCAACCCTAACCCTAACCCTAACCCTAAGCCTAAGTCTAAACCCTAACCTTAACTCTAAAACCAAAAGTCCTTAACCCTAACCCTAACTCTAACCTCTAACCCTAAACCTAACCCTAAAACATAACCCTAATCATAAACCTAAACGCTAACCCTACCCTAACACTAAACGCTAACCCTAAACATAAATTCTTACCCTATCCCTAACTGTAATATTAACATTAAATCCTACCAAACTTGTAAACCCTAAACCTAATCATAACACTAATCTTAAACCTGTCACTAACCCTAAACCGTACCCTAAACCTAAATCCTAACCCAAACCATAAATTCTAAACCTAACCCTAATCCTAACCCTAAACAGAAACCATAACCTTAACCCATAACTGTAACCCTAATCATAAACATAACCTCTTTTCCACCTATATGTAGAAATAAGTTGTGTGTAACACAGACTCATTTTTCCTTTTGAAGGAAAAGACTCTACCTAATGCTAAACCTAACCATATCCCTCAAACTAACCCTAATCCTTAACACCAACACTAACACTAAACCTAACACTATATCCCAACCCTAAATCCAACCTTAACCCAAACCCAAACTCTAAAATCTAACACTAAACCTTAACCCTTAACACTGTCCCTAAACCCTTAACCCTAACCATAAATCCTAACCCTAACACTACCATTAAGTGTAATATCACAGTCCTCTAAGATGTGAAGCCTATTTTGATGGAATCCCTTGGCAATGATGGGACTCTCCATACCTGACAGAGAAGTTAGGTGTCATGGAGTCTGGAATGTGACCTTGTGAATAGTTGTATCCCAGGAGCTCCACACAGAGAGAAAGTAGAATATGTTTGTGCTTTATTTGAATAAGACTCAACGAGATTTGAACTTTAAGTAAAATCATGTCTTAAAAATCAAAATTGGAGTGCACAGAGCTTAGATCGGGGACTTCCCAGAACTGAAGCACAGGTAGGAGCCGGGCACTTCGGCCAGGAAGATTGTTGGATAATTGTATCACTGGGTTGTTGGATAATTATATCATTGGCTTGTTGGATAATTGAATCACTGTCTTGTGTGGCTGTGGGGGCGGAGTCACCCTGCTGGCTGGTATAAAAGGTGGGCCTGTTGGCACTGTGAAACTTGAGTGCACAGAGCTTAGATCGGGGATTTCCCAGGACCACCTGAAGGACAGAGTATCGAGGAGTGGGCTAAGCAAGGCATCCCCCCCCCCCCAACTGGAATCGCTGAGGGAGTGTCCAAATGCAACCACAATAGTGATTCCAGGGCGCAAGGCAAGGCAGTAAATGAGACAGTGAACCTGAGACACCTCTAGTCCCTCATCACCAAGCCCTAGAAACAACATAGAGAAATTAGCTGGCAGGAAGCAGAGTGAGCACAGTGCTCAGCAGGGTACTGACTGGGTTATTCCCTACCTGATTTTTTGGAGAACCTTCAGAAGAGAAAGGGGAGAGTGAGTTAGACTTCTAATATATAAACAAAATTGAAAGCCTGAAACCTAGGCAAGTCAACACTCCATAAAGAATGAGAAACAACAACAACAACAACAACAATAACAACAAAGAAGGCATCTGAAGGAGGCAAGCAAAGCAAGCCTTCAACACAGTGAAGAGGTATTTGGGATTTGCATCAGAATACACACAAAGGGAAACCCACATGCCAGGGACACAATGAAGGAACAACATGGGAAAGGTGCAGGATTCCACACCAAGCTCTACCAACACTGTGGGAGATAACTATAGTGGGATTCCCCCTGGAGGTGGCCCAGGACACAGATCTTAGAGGAACAACTGCAGACATATTCAAAGAAATCAAAGAATATAAAGAACAAGTCAGAGAACTAAGGAGAGAGAATGAAAAACTCAAGAAGGACCTAGAAGGAAAGAATGACAAATGTCGGAAGCTGCTCCTGCTCGGGGGTCATGATGGGCAACAAGATGGCATCCGCCAGCAGGGTCATCCAGGTAGTGAAACAACATACTCCATTAATAAGGTTCCCTGACAGAAGAGACAATCTTAAACTCAGTGCCTCAGAAGCTCTGGGATCAGCAGGAATACCATCCCAATCTTCCATGATTTCACAGTATTCTAAAGGAGGTGCATCACCACGTCTGCTGATGAACCAGGGCCCACAAGATATGGTGGAAATAACAAAAACATTACTTCAGAAATACAGAAGGAAACCTCTGTCTCAGGAAGAAATGGAATTTTTCCAACGTGGAGGTCCAGAGGAATCATTGTGGCTGCTGTTTGTCATCAAACAAAAGTATTATCTTTACAATAAAGGACTCCCCAAGTGACAAATGAAAAATTGTACATTAAACAACCCTAATTCTGCAAAAAGAATGAAATAGAAAACTTAGATGGATACTTGTATCTCCTAATTTATGTATCTTGGTTGCTTCTCCACAAGCTTACCTAATTGTTTATGTACTTTATACTTATTAAAGTCTACATTTTTAAATGTTAAAAATCAATGACATGGGGGCTGGAGAAATGGCTCAGTGGTTAAGAGCACCAACTACTCTTGCAGAGGACGTGGGTTCAATTCCCAGCACCCACATGGCAGCTAAGAACTGTCTTTAACTCCAGTTCCAAGGGAATCCGACACCTTCTTCTGACAACCTACATGCAGACAGTACATTCATACACATAAAAAATAATAAATACCTCGGTGTGGTGGTGCACACCTTTAATCCTAGCACTTGGGAGGCAGAGGCAGGTGGATCTCTGCAAGTTCAAGGCCAGCCTGGTCTACAGAGTAAGTTCCAGGCCAGCTGGGGCTACAGAGAGACTGTGTCTCAAAAAGACAATAAATAAATAAATAAATAAATAAATAACAAATGTCAGAAAGAACTAGAGGGAAAGAATGACAAACTCTGGAAGGAAGTGGTAACACTGAAAAAGGAAACCAACCAGTGAAGCAAGGAGCTACAGGAAGAGATTGAGAAACTTCAAAAGGAAGTCAAAATACTAAAGAAATCACAGGATAAAATGAAAAAGGGAATCAAATCAAGAGGAAAGGAACAGAAAAAGCCTCAGAAGTAGAGTAGAATTGAGGAAGCAGAACAAAGAATATCAGACCTGGAAGATAACACAGAACAACTAAAAACCTCAAAATACACAAAAGTGGAACAACCGGGAAATGTGGGACACTATGAACAGATCAAACCTCTGCATCAAAGGAAGGAGAAGAATCCCAAGAGAATGGCATTGATCAGATCTTCAACAGAATAATAGATGAAAATTTCCCCAAACTAAAAAAAGACAAACCCATACAAATACAAGAAGCACATAGAACTCCAAACAGACAAGATCAGAAAAGAAACTCCCCACACTATATCATAGTTAAAATGCTAGATGACATGGGGCTG
>VZQC01004934.1:0-20199 GCA_009823505.1 Rhizomys pruinosus
ACTGTCACTTCCACTTTCTTTCTCTGAAAACAAATATATTCATCTACTTTTCATTTGTTTTTTCATGTTTTTTTATGTCCTTGAATTCCCTTTTATATGTTGCACTGCTCGTCCCACATTCATAGTGACATGCTTCTCTTGCTTATCTTCGGGACTTCGTTGGGTGTTCTCTATGTTAGCTCCTCGCCTAACTGCTGACTAATGCTCCCTGAGTCCCTCTTATTGCATCTATTGTGGTCACTGTATCTACCACACCATATTATAATAATTACTTACTTCTCTATTTTTCGTTACTTTTCTTCCTTTTTCCAGGAGCATCTGTTTTCATGGGCTAGTGTATGATCCAGCTGGCACATGTCGAATCATCACATAAGAACCACCTTGTATCCTCTTGTCACTGCTCCATAGTGCTTAAGCCATCATCTTGGTTGTTTCAAGCCAGATGTATTCATCATGGTCACTGGTACCACGACAATGCAAAAATGTAGATGTCCATGCTTCAGTAAGTACAGTCGCTGGGCGACAATGACTACTATCCCAGCCTTACGACCAGTGCTGGATGAACTTGTAGTGTACACATCTGTGTCCAGCTTTTTAATTATTGGGTTATGTAGGTGAATATTCGGACCAAAAACTCAGGTGCAATCATTGCTTTAGAGCAAGAAAGACAAAAGCACTGTTTGACGAAGAGAATGTACAAGAGAGAATAAAGGTTCATTCACTCAGCTACACTGTAAGGTCTCTATCTTCGTGTCTCTACAACTTTACGCTCTTGTTCCTCTTTTGGTTTCATTCTTCGTCTTTCCATAGATTCGTCTTATGTTCTTCCATATTGTAGTATGGAGAGCTGCCATTATAAATGGTTTCTTTCAATACTTTTTCTGGCCATCATCCAGCAACTAGTTTATTGAGCATCCTATGAACTGAATTGTTGCGCTACGCAGCTTCCTAGCTACGTATGTCTATGGGCTCAATTTTCAGGAGTTGAGACTGATAGTTCTAGAAATGATATAGACACCTATATTTAACGAGAAAAAAGTCAGAAGGAACTATACAGATGGAAATTTATAAATAAGGTTTATCCCCGCAGTTCCACAGTCTTTCAGTACAATTGAGGGTCCACACCCGACTATTCTAATTGAACACTACATTTGCCTGAGCTTAGACTACATAGTTACAGTAATAACGGGCACACCGGTTTCCCAGAACACCCTCTCTTGGTTCATCTTTGGTTGAGAGTTTTCTAGAAAGCATCCACGTGATTCGCTGTTGTTCACGCCGATCCTCTTGCAACTGCGATCTTCTTTCTCTTGATTCAGTATCCTGTTAGCTTTCTGTTTCCATCCCCTCTGTTTGGGTGAGGGTGGGCGTGGCAAGGGCTGTATGCCAGTCAAAGTTGAGTTTTACAAGGAAGTTACTAACGCATTCTGCGGTAAAGACTTCGGATGGAAGGGCAACAACTCTCGCTGGGTTCTCACTGATCATACCCTAACTATGGCGCAACCGCTACCGCCAATCATGAATAGATCGTAGGGGAACTGTTAGGGTTCTGACTAAGTGACACGGAGACACTTGCCATGAGACAGTTAGCCCTAACCAATATAAACTAAGTGAGAAGGCTAGGAGCGAGCAACAGACTCAGTCGAGATGGCGGGAGCTGAGAAGCCATTGCTGGTGAGCACACCACTACAGTCAGGATAATTGTCGCAAAACCAGAACAAAAGTCATCGGTGAAACCTGTGCAGGCGCATGAGGGGTGCAAAGGAGAGAATGTGGCGGGTACCAGGGGCCCTAGTAGTGAGGCTATGGAACGCAGCCAGGCGAAATTCGTGGGAGTAGTTGTTGTTCCATAGGATAGACAGTAGTGCTGTGGTGAGCCATGAGGTGGTAGAAGTGATAGGGAATGTCTCCCTTACGCAAGGACAGTCCATGCTCGTTACGCGTGTCCTGGTGGGACAGCCAGTTACAACGACCTAGTGCCAAGAGAAGTGGAGAGACGGAGAGCCGGAAGAACGCCGATGGCACGTCTACACCTGAAAGGACGAAGGATGAGCAGGTCCGCTCGGAGCCCGAAGTGCCAGAGCTTTCCGCCTCTGCCACCCCGTTCTCAGGGACTTGGATACGCTCTGAAATCTTTGTGGCCTCCCTCATTTCTAGAGAGTAGAAACGAGGCCTGGAGGATGAGTTGATCTAATATTGTGAACGTGCTGGAAGTAACAAACAAGTAGGCCCTGGGTCATCTTTGGGACTACTCAGGTTTCATTGTGCCGTGCCTTTCTTCTTCCCTATTTACAGGATTGATAAGACAGCAGACCTACCAGTAGGCAGTAAGTGTGCCTTGGTACTTCATAACAGTGTATTGCAAACATTGACGACCCAGGGGCTACACAGAGCCAGATTTTGGACGCCACTGGCAAAGCCCCTTGGACTCTTTCCAAAGGGGCTTACTATTCGTGTAATCCGTCTTTCCACCGAACTAAGCGCATCCTCTCTAGGTCGGCAACCATGCTCTTCTCGGGTTGGGTCACACCTCTGGTTTTTGGCGTCGGTTTTCACACTAGCACATTATCTAGCTCCTCTGGTTAGGCGTTAGCCTACAGTGGTTGTTCAGGCTAGTTCAGCAGTGGAGGGACCTAACGGCAGGAAAAGAGAGATGCCAGGGGTTGGAGTCATTGAGGTGTGTCCATCAGACGATGCTAGGGAGCAAAGTACTCGAGCTCGTGGCTCCATCAATTGCCCACTGTTTTACCTTGGGTCCTACCTATCGGTGTGCCTAGTATTGGTGTAGCATTGGTGATGATAATATTTCCTTTACCCTTTGTCTTTATTGTTCAGAGAACAGGTGCAGTGGTGGGATGGCGAAGGAGCACATTCCGTGAGGGGACTCCTTCCCCATTTTCGTGGGGGTTTAAGATGCGCAGGCCGTTGCTCTTCGAAAGAAAGTTGGTTTGGTCAGTGTTGACCCTGCGATATCGTTTCTTAGACGCCGGCACTAGCCGCGGAAATGCACGAAGGACGAATAGCTCCGTGTGCGACGTGTGGATGTAAACAGCCTTCGAGGTTGCCTTGATGCTAACCACCAGACGCATGGCATGCCGCCCTCGGTCTACTCTGTGGCGCGGTCAAGCTGCACGGGGGCGTGTCTCCGGGACTGCTCGCGTCCGCTTCAAGTCCGCGGTAACTCCCGTCGCCTCCTCCAGTCGCCGGATACCCCGTCCAACCGGCGGACCGCCACCACTCGCAGCTTCCGCGGCGGCCCCGGTGAGCTTCGGGACCTTCAAGCCGGAGGCGCCAGCTCGCAGGTGCAGAGTCGGCGCTCGCAGCACACTGTCGGGTGGGTGTGTAGCTCGTGCCATTCAGTAAAGTGCGCGAGAGGGCAAAGACTGAGCTGCAGAGGGGGCAGGCTGGGACGCAAAGCTACTCAGTCAGGCTGAGCCGCCTCGAGAGCGGGCCCTGCCATGCCTAGTTTACCCAGGTTCTTGCTTGCGCTCCCATTCGCGGCCCGGTGGGGTGGGAACGCCAGGTTCGGCCTGACCGAAAGGTACCCCAAGGACCAGCGTTGATCAGGGGGCGAGTGGAGGGTTACACTCCCCAACCCCCTGCCGTACGGATTTGCGCGACATACCAAGGAGTTAGCACACCGTGTGTGGGAGCTATGCCCAGACCAGGAGCGGTTGGAGCGCTTAGAGTGTTTCTGCTGTGAGGTGGTGATTTTTAAACCCAGTTGAGGTTGTTGCACTATAGGGGTTCGGTTGGACTTGCGTCTGAGAAATTTCCATGCACACCCAGTCGCAACCGGCATCAGACTGTTTCTCTTTAGTTAGAGGGGCCAAGTGGCGGGGGGCCATGTTGTAGAGGTCTTTGGCTCACACTTTAGGCCTCTAATCAGGGTCTCCAAGAAGAAGGGAACTAAACAAGATATATTAAGATGCGGCCCCAATCCCTTTAAAAGGGTTTTATTGGAACTTAACATCAGTATCGTGGTTACCCCGCCGCGCGGACGCAAGCTCGGAGCCCCATCCGATACACTTAGCAGTTTGGAGTATATTGGGGGAGATTGGGAGCACTAAGGTAGCTACTCGCAGGGGAGCTGAACGGGTACTGATGGTGACTAATAGGATCCTTGGATGTACTAGACTCTGTGTTAGTTGCTCCAATTCTCTCCCATCCTCTAAGAGCCCTCGAGGCGTGCGGTGCCGCCGCCCCCTTTTTCTTTTCCGAGCCGGATACGACTAGTACAAGCTCTCACGCCGTCAACAAGAACGGCCTTGCGCGACGAGCCCAGAGGGGAGTAAAGTATTACTGCATGTTAGTTTCGATTAACCCTTTCAGGATGGGCCAGAAATTTAATAATCTATGTAGTCCTAAGAGGGCACAGCCCATGCCCACTGAGAACACAGTCAGTAAACCCAGTGCACAAGCAACTGGGTTTAACACCCAGATCAGCGCTCCACCGCTCCCCGTCTGCGCATGCTCACACACGTGTGCACTCTGAAGGGGACCCGGCGGTGATCTCCCCTCGCCCCTGGTCAGCGGCTCCGGGACTTCTCAGCCCTCCCCCCGGGCCGTGGGCAGCAGACTCTGGGTAACTGGAGGGGCTCCCGAGGCGGCTCAGGCGCTGATCTCCACCTGCCCCGCCTCGTCTTGCTCGCGGATTATGTGCACGCCAGCAGTCCGCAGTGTGCGCGAGGCGCTGCGCGAGCGGCCCGGCGAGCCCGAGCCCGGGGCCCGGGGCGGCGACGTGTGCGTCCGCCCGGTGGCGGGGGAGCGCGCTGGGGAGCGCGGGTAGCGGCGGGCTGAGCGGATCGGCAGTCCCGGAGAGCGCCCGGGCACTGGCGGCGACACGGAGTAGCCGGGCGGACCTGGCTCTGTGGTGCTCCGAGGCTCAGGAGCAGGGTTGTCCTCGGATTCCGGGGAGTCCTGCAAGGAGAGGCATCGCAGGGGTCAACTGATCCAATCTGGGGCGCTGGGACTACCGAGATGGGGGATCCCTCGGTTCCCTGCACACCCTCACCTTCTGACATATACTGGCACACGATATACACATGTACACATACTGGCACACGATAGGTGCGCAGTAAAAGCTGATATGCATCGAGTACTTTGTCCCTTATTCTCTTTCCGTAGGTCTTGGACAGCCTGATACATGATTGTAGCATACAGAGATAATGAATGTGAACAGAACACAGGTGACCACAAACGAGGCCTGGGACAGGAGATGGGTGAGGTGGGGGTAGAGGTAGTCCATGAGCTTTGGAAAGAGTCAGGTTTGCATGTCAATGGGCCTTGTCACTGGGGCAAGTCATCTATCCACCCCGAGTCTCTGTCTTTATCTGTAAATAGGGAGAAACCGGCAGAACTGGTGTCCAAAGATGAACCCTAGGCCTACTTGTTTAGTTCTTCACAAGTCATTTTACATCTCTCAGCCTCGTTTTCTAGTCTCTAAAATGGGGAGGCACAAAGATTTCAGAGGTATTCCAAGTCCTGAGAAGGGGTGGCAGAGGGAAAGGCTTCCTGGCACGTGACCGGGCTCCCGAGCAGACCTGCTCACCTTGTCCTTCAGGATGTAGAGTGCCATCGGGTTCTTCCGCTCCTGTTCTCCACTTCTTGGCAGGGTGTCTGCTGCACAGGAAGAGAATGGACTGTCTGGTCCAGGGACATCCTCTACCCCAGCCAGCACCTATGTTCTTGACCTAAGTGGCCAATCAGGGCCCCTGCCCCTCTCCTCACTCTGCTGACTTTCTTGTCAGTCGTTGATGAGGGGGCAGGCAGGAGCTCACCTTCTGATTTCAGGCGGTCATCGTTCTGGTCCATGTATTCCAAGGAGTTTTGCTTCTCCAACTTCCTCTTCTTCCTGAAAATCAATTCATCCCCCCCCCCCCAGAAGAACAGAGCTATTGATACGAACAGAAACTCCAGGGTGGGAACACAGGAAGAGTTCTAATAACCACAAAAGAGACAGAGGTTGGGAACGGTGGTTCGTCTATGAGCTTTGCAATGAGTCACATGTAGGTTTACATACTAGGACTGTGACTGCGGGGAAGACATTTAATCAGTCTGAGTCTCTGTCTTTTTCTGTAAATTATAGGTGCTAAAATTTAAAAAGTCCACCCAGACTGCATAGCAGGTGTCTGAAGCCATCATTAATAGTGCAGGGGTGGTCAGAAGTACTGAGCACAAGGCAGCTCCATACACAATGAAAAGACATCTGGAAAGAGGTACAACCTAAGAGGAAAGGAATTTAGAGACAAGAATAGAACTTCTGAGCTGGGAAGGAAGATCTCATTCTGTAAAGTGCTTGTCTTGCAAGAATGAGGACCTGAGTTTGATCCCCAAACCCACATTAAAAAGCTGGACACGGTGCACACTAGTAATCCCAGCACTGGGAAGGCTGGGATAAGATTGGCCAGCCAGTCTGGCCTGACTTGCATGCTGGTCCAGGCAAATGAGATACTCTGTCTTAAAAAACAATGTGGGCCTAGCACTTGGGAGGCAGAGGCAGGTGGATCTTTGTGAGTTCAAGGCCAGCCTGGTCTACAGAGTGAGTTCCAGGACAGCTGGGGCTACAGGGAGACCCTGTCTCAAAAAGATCAAAAAAAAAAAAGAACAAAAAAGGGAGCAAACCCTGTTCTGGGAACCCTCCTTTTCCTCAAATTCCCCTACCTTTTCTCTAGTTACCTCCTAAGTAATTCTCCCCAACATTGAAGTTTATTCAAATGATGCTATCCTTTCAGGTAGTTTTGGGAGATATGAGAAGCTCTCTCTCTCTCTCTCTCTTTTCAAGACAGGGTCTCTCTTTAAGTCCCAGCTGGCCTGGAGCTCACTCTGTAGACCAGGCTGGCCTTGAACTCACAGAGATCTGCCTGCCTCTGTCTCCTGAGTGCTAGGATTAAAGGCATGCACCACCATGCCCGGCACATTCTCTCTTTAGTGTCTGCTTTCATAAAATTTCTCCCAATTGTTTACTCTGTCTCATCTCTCAATTCTTTATGTGATATAGGAGGACTCAAAATCAGTTATCTCTACCTGTGAGTCCTCTGTAGCATTTTACCACTGACAATAATCTGAGAAGATGCCGTGGTGGTTTGAATGAGTGTCCCTCATAGGCTTTAAGTATTCAGACATTTGTCTCCAGTTGGTGGCACTGTTTTTGGAGGTCTTAGAAGGTGTGGCCGTGCTAGAGGAAGTATGCCACTGGGGGCAGGCTTAGTGAGTTTAACAAGCCTCATGGTCTCCGGTCGCGCTCTCTCTGCTTCCTGTGCTCTTTGCAAGATGTGACCCTCGGCTTGCTGCTCCAGATCCAGCCGCCATGCCTCCCGCCACAATGGACTCTAATTCCCTGGAACCGTCAGTCGTAAAGCTCAAATAAACTCTTCCTTTTATAATTCCTGGTCATGTGTTTTATCACAAGCAACAGAAAAGACTAATACAATGCCCCACCACTCTTACTCTATAAGTGCATCATTCGTTGTATAAGCATTGGGATTATTGTGTTGTATTTTTATGTTGTTTTTCCACTGAGGCCTAAGAGACTACATGAATATGAAATCCTTTAAAGTGTCAGTCACTCAGGGACATGAGGAAAAATCAGGAAACAGAAATCGTGATGAAGAGAAGAGTCAGGGGCTTTTTATTTGCTCTTTAAAGAGCATAGATGTTCAGGAATATCATATATATGCATATATATAATACAGATTTACCGTTTTGTGGATTGGAACTATCACTTGTCTGTCAATTCTCTCAAATCTATAATCTACAGATTTAACCAATAATTGGTTCTGTCATCTAATACTATACTATTGAATCCTCAGAAGGCTTCCTTTCTGACATTGTCACCAAGCTAGATCAACAGAGCACATAGAGCAGACTGGCATGTGATGTATCAGTGTATGACAAAGGTGACTGTAGTGCAGTGACAAAAGAGCTTGCTGTTCTTATTGAGACTGATCACTGCTTTAGAGCTGCCTTGGCAGAATTACTCTAGCCACTCCTTCCTTTTGCCTTCCTTTAACAACCTTCTTGAGGCTATTATGTCCTCTCTCTTTTGCCCTAGTGGAATGTCCTGGCAGGAAGGACGACATTCTTAAAAGACACATGTGCCTTCCCTTTGGCCATCAGACTACTGAGACAAAAGTCTCTAAGAAGTTGGGATTTCTCAGGAGTCTTATGATAGGAGAAGGAAAAGCCTGAAGCCAATCAGAGAAGGAACTTGTCTCCCATGAAGAGATTTCATACAGCTCTGGCACCTAGTCAGTCCACCTTGCCAAAGAGATGAGTTTAGACAATGATAGGCAGGACCACACCTTGACCAAGACTGCGTATATATAGCTCTTGCTCTCTGTACCCCAAAGATGGACTTGTGGGAAGGTCACTAGATATCTTTTTTACTCCTCTTCCCAATGTGATTACACTGAATAAATAGCCTCTTGTTTTTCACTATTACTTGCGTTTTGCTTTAAAAAATTGGTTGATTGATTTGATTGATTGATTGATTGATTGATTGATTGATTGATTTGGAGGGTGATGTGGTGGGGGCGGCCCTGCTCATATCGAGTTCCTTTCGCATCTACCATATGGGCCTCAGGGATTGAATGCAAGTTATCAGGTTTGGCAGCAAATGTCTTTCCCCCCTAAACCATTACACTGGCCCCTTAATTGTCCTTATCTAAAAAAAGACTTATTTTATTTTTTAATGTCTGTGGTGCTGTGTGTGTGCTGTGTGTGTGTTGTGTGCACACATGTATATAAGCACACAAATGCATTCAGTGCCCACAGAAGCCAAAAGAGAGCACTGGATCCTCTGGAACTGGATGGTTACAGTGTAATTTGTGAGTTGCCTAACGTAGGTGCTGGGAACTGAACTCGGGTCTTTTGGAAGAGCAGCAGTGCTCTTAAGCACTAAGCCATCTTCCCAACCCTTAACTGTCTTTTAAATTGGTCTATTGAGGACAAGTGGCCCATCCCAGCTTCTTAGGAGTTTCCAGGGCCTAGGCTCTAATCCGAACAACTCTGGTAACATTCATAGGACTCAGAATATCTCTGAGTAAGTCCCTCCTTAGCCTTTACTTCTATGTACCAACTAACATAACATACATAAACTGGTGTGAGGTTAACTTGAAGAAAAAGAACATATCTGTTTGAAAAGGACTATAGAAGCTACTCCACGAGGTTGAGGTTCACTGCAATGTTCCAGAGAAGAAAGGTGATGAAGACCCTGCATTTAGCTTTCCTTACCCCCCATTTGTTTGTATCCCCCCACTAAGATTAAGCTTTTGTGTGTGTGTGT
The DNA here is from genome assembly GCA_009823505.1 of Rhizomys pruinosus. Taxonomy (NCBI): domain Eukaryota; kingdom Metazoa; phylum Chordata; class Mammalia; order Rodentia; family Spalacidae; genus Rhizomys; species Rhizomys pruinosus. Next base: position 9,287 of record VZQC01004934.1, read on the forward strand.
ATCATGTGCACATGTATGTGTGTGTGTTCACTCATACAGAGGTCAGAGGAGGACTTTGAGCATCCTGCTCTAGCACTCTCTGTTTGCCTTATTCCCTGAGACAGGGTCTCTCACTGAACCTGGATCTAAGCTTGGCCAGTCCAAGAAGTCAACAAAACAGGAGCGGAGAAAATGGCCCTAGCAGTTAAGAGCGCTGACGCTTTTGCAGAGACTCGGGTTCCTATCCCCAGCACCCACCATGGTGGCTGAGAACCATCCGTAACTCCAATTCCAGCGAGAACTCCAGTTCCAGGGGAATCCAATGCCCTCTTCTGACCTGCATGACATGGGTGCACAGACCTGCATGCAGACAGTACATTCATACACATAAAATAAATAATTAAAAAAAGAAGTCACAACAATTCTGTCTCCACCTACCCCCCCCACCACTCCCAGCAGGCATAAGTGTGACCACACATGTCTTTTTTGTGGGCTCTGGGGATTTGAACTCAGATCCTTATACTTACAAAACAAGTGAGCCATCTCCCCAGTCTCCAATGTAGAGCTTTAAGAACAATGGCCCCTTGGGGCCAGTTCTTCAACAAACCTAATTCCTTTCCAACTCTCATGGCAGATTGCCTGGACTTATTCCAGTAACAGTTGTTCTAATATATAATGCTGAAGTGTGTGCAAGGAAAAAAATCTTAGTCCTTATGTCACATATTAGACAAATATCAGTTCTAGATAGATCTATGTGTGGTGTGAAAGAGGAAACATTTTTCTTCTTGTCTTTTTGAGACAAAGTCTCCCTTTAGTCCCATCTGGCCTGGGGCTTGCTATATAGACTAGGCTGGCCTTGAACTCACAGAGATCCACCTGCCTCTGCCTCCTGAGTGCTGGGATTAAAGGCATGTGCCACCTTGCCTGGCCCAGAAACAACTTTTTTTTTTGTTTTTTGGTCATTTTGAAGACAGGGTCTCCCTGTAGCTCTGCGTCCGAGAAGCTCCAGTCCTGTAGACCAGGCTGGCCTTGAACTTCACCAGAGATCCACCTGCCTCTGGGCCTTCCCAAGGGCTAGGATTAAAGGCATGCCCCACCTCGCCAGGCTTCAGAAACAACATTTTAAACAGAGAATAGGACAATATCTCCCTGGCTTGAAGACAGACAAGAATTTATTAAAGCACAAAAGTGATAACCAGAAAGCAGGATGTGGTGGCTCATGCTGATAATCCCAGCACTCAGGAGGATGAGACAGGCATATTACTGCAAGTCTGAGCCAGCTGGGCAGTGCATAGTGCAAGTTCCAATAACTAAGTACAGATATTATAGTCTTCAACAACAGAACAAAACAGAAACAGTAAAGCAACAATGAAAAAGAAAATAACAACCAACAACATCCAGGCAACTTGATAGAAAATTGTGTCCAAGATTTAAAACAGGTATACCACAAAGAAAGAGAAAGTTCAACTTGATTATCATGGAAATGTAAGTTTAAACTATAATTTGATATACCTCATAATTACTAGGACAAGATTGAGAGGTCATTAGATCATGAAGGCATTAGCTTCATCAATGGATTACATCTTTGATGAGTTTATAGAAAATGGGCTTTGAAAAGGTGGACCTGGGAAGAAATAGGTGGCTGGGGACATGTCTTTGAAGATTATATGTAGCATGGTCCCATTCTGTCTGTCTCTCTACTTTCTGTCTGCCATGATGGCCTGCCATACCAAAAATGGGGTTTCTAGATTTCTAGTAGAGCCAAGTGACTATGTGACAGGGTACAGTCTATATTATAAGAGAACATTTAAGCCGGGTATGGTGGTGCATTGCCTTTAATCCTCATTGCACTTGGGAGGGCAAGAGGCAGGCGATCTTTGTGAGTTTCAAGGCCCGCCTGTCTACAGAGTGAGTTGCCAGGACAGCCTGAGCTACAGGGAGACCCTGTCCAAAAGACCAAAAAAAAAAAAGAACATTGTATTACTTTGATTGTAGATAGAACTACGATAATATGTCATAAGTAACACAGAACATACACACTGCCATGTGACAGAGTTCTAGCCAATAGAACTAATGGAAGTGATCTCTACCTCTTACAGACTTTGTTTGGCAAACCCTCCCTTCTACATCCCATCATTGTGTTTGTTAGCTCATTGGTTTCTAAAATTCTCTATCTGACCAGACACTGTAGCACAGGCCTTTAAATGCTAGAGCTCTGGAGGCAGAGATGGGAAGGTTTCTCTGAATCTGAGGCCAGCCTGGTCTATATTATTTGAGGTTCCAGCGACCAACCAGGGCTAAAATAGAATATCTGATCTCAAAATTTTAATTACTACTAATTAATAATATAAGTTTCTCTATCTGGAAAGAATAGAGATAAACTTTAGGATGATCTTTGAAAGGAAACATTAAAGATAGTAGAGCCTTGTCAGCTTGTTCACTGAGAAGCTTCATAAAGAAGCATCCTTCCTCCCCGAGGCCTAGTCTGTCACTGCACTGGACTTCCACATAGTTAATACCAAGCACTTAAATTTGGAATTTATTTGTCATAGAAACTGGCATTTCCTCAAGTAGTACAGTAAAGATGGCTTGAATTCCTGATAGTATTTGAGCTCTTACTGCTTGTTGCTCCACAGCAGTACAACAGCCTTTGGCCCAGCGTTTACCTATCATGCGTTATAACTAATATTGTTTGTGGCAGGATCTCATGTAGCCAAGGCTAGTCTCAGACTCACTATGTAGCCAAGGATGAGCTTGAATTCCTCATCCTACTTCCTCTACCCCTTAGGTGCTCAAATAGGCATGCACCATCATGCCTCACTCATAAAAAGTATTAGTATTGCTTGTATTTGGAGTTTTTTTGGTATGTCAATTAAGTTACTTTTGTCATGGAAGCAAATCCTTTCATATCTTTGTTTTTTTGTTTTTAACCCACACACAGTACCCAGTTTTAGCGAACATGACTCTCAGACAAGCCTGGGTTTAGGCCTTTCTGCCAATGCCTCCCAGTGTCCTCCTGAGATAGTTTGCCACTACTGATCAGGACAGCAGGTCAAGGGCTGTCCAGAATTCTAAGATTGATTCAATATTTAGGCCAAATTTTCACATTGATTTAATTTCAAAATTAAATTATTCACCACATTTTCGCTCTTTTATTGAAATTTCTTTCCTTCTGAAACTACCTCTTATTAGTAAACATTCCAACTCCAATATGGCTTTTGTCGTGTGTGTGTGTGTGTGTGTGTGTGTGTGTGTGCCTGTATACATTTGTGTAGGTCTGTGTGTATGTGTGTGTGTGTGGTGTATGTGTAAACCAGATGTTGACATCAGGTTTCTTCCTTAATCGATCTCCACTTTATATATCGAGACAAGGTATTTTGCTGAACCCAGAGTTTGTGTAGCTAGGCAGTCCCACATCCTGAGGAATCTCATGTTTTTTTCTCCCCTCAGCTCCCAGAGTGCTGGGATCTGTAGGTGGGTTGCCACTCTTGCCTGCCGGCTTTCGTGTTGGTTCTAGAGATCCTAACTGGTCCTCAGACGAAAAGCAAAGGGAATCTATGGTGACGAGACATCTTCCCAGCTTTGTCTACATATATGTGTGTGTAGGAGGCTGGCCTGATCTCACAGTTAGCTCCTCCGTCTCTGTTTCTCATACACTGCTGGGAACACAATAGCATTGTACCACAATGCCTGGCTCCTTGGCTATTCTTTGTTGTCGTTTGTTTTTATTTTGTTTGAGTCCGGGGCTCCTTATCGCCCCATCTGGCCCGGAACTCACTCCTGCTCAGCGACCAGTGCGCCGTGCCCTCTTATACCTCACAGCGATCTGCCGGTCTCTTCCTCCCCCGTGCTAGGATTACACGGTGTGTGCCACCAGACCAAGTTTTTAAGTGCCGTGTAGGTGCTGGGAATTGAAACCCATGGTCCTCTGCACGAGCAGCTGAGTGTTCTCTTAACTGCTAAGCATCTCTCCAAGCCCCGCCCGCTTCTTAACTTCGTGTCTAACTCTTTTACCCATCAAGATATTGAACTCGACCTACGTTTCCGTAGGCTGGGGGATGTGGTAGGTGCATGCCTTAAAATCCCAGCCAATGCAGGAGGCCGTTATGAGCAGGTGGATCTCTGTCGCTTCAAGGCCCGCGTAAGTGTATATACATGGGCGGCGGCTCCCGGGCGGCTGGGCCTCCAGGGCGCCCCTGGTTCTCCCACCTCGGCGAAGAAACCCGAATCAAAACAGAGAAAAAAAAGACCATGAGAGATATTGGCGAGTTTCGGAATTCACAATGCCGATATTGATGAGGAGACCCAATCTGATTATTTCCTGTCGAGCCGCAACACTGGACGATATCGTACGTTAAAAAAACTGTGGCGGAAAGGGCGGCGCGCTACACAAATCTACCGGCCCCATAGTATAAGCTGGGGGCTGCAGCGGGCTCGTGTGGCTCACGCAGACCGGCCAGGATAAATAAAGAATTACAAACTAGAGTAAGTCCCTCCATCCCTCCCCTCCGTCCCACCGTCTCCGTGCGGGTGAGACTTCCAAATAACTGTTGAGATTCTTGTGTCGCTCCGGAGCGCCTGGCCCCCCTGTATGGCTCCCACTGTGTGTTGTGTGGCTACCTCCTTATGTGAGGCTCAGGAGTCTCCCACCACACTCTTCATGTCCTTATGAGAGGCTCAGGAGTCTCCCACCGCACCCTTCATCTCCTTACGTGAGGCTCAGGAGTCTCCCTACGTACTCTTCATCTCCATTACGTGAGCTCAGGAGTCTCCCACCATCCACTCTATCAGGGTTCCGGTTCCGTGAGGCATCCGGGAGTTTCTCCACACGCACTCGGTTGCATGTCTTATGTGCGGGTCAGGGAGTCTCCCACTACACTCTTCATCTCCTTCCGTGAGGCTCAGGAGTCTCCCACTACTCTTCATCTCCTTACGTGAGGCTCAGGAATCTACCACTACACTCTTCATCTCCCACTGCTGTGCCCCATCCATTCCCCTTAGAGTATGCGCCTACTCATTCTTATGAGGTTTTCCTTTTCAACTGAAGTATAGCTTACAACAAAATGGCAGATTTTTTTGTGTGTGTATAAACATAAGTGCCTTTCACGCTTGGCACACTATCGAAAGATCTATTGCAATTATGGATACCATGTGCTTGCCTCTGTTTCGATCACAGATGTATGTTACCACTCTGAAAATTGTGTTCTATTACTCCAGGCTGGGCTGAATAAAACGACAGAGTCTTAGAGATGGGTTGTTCTATTCACTGCGTTTTGAAGTACAGTTGTAAACAACAGCACCCTGAGTTTCTCTAGCTTCCTCTACGCTGTGTCTACTGGTTTAGGTTTGTCAGGACAGAGTTTGCTTTTGTTTGGTTGTGTGGTGTTTTTAATCCCTAGTATATCTTTTTTTCCCTATGCTCCCTTTGCTACCACTTTCCCTCTCTTCCCCCTAAGCCCGTTTAGTCTTACATATTTTCTTTATTACCATAATTATAAGCAAATTCATTCCCTCGGTTTGTCCCCCTTCTTTCCTTCCGATCCCACCCCTTTAGGATAAAAGCTCTTTTTTTATTCTCCTTTGTGCTAATCCTCCCTGCTTCTTTCCACTTTCATTCTTTCTCCCCCAATAGGCCTTCTCCCTCACAGTGCTCTTATTTTCTTAGTATTTTACATTTTTTTTGTTCGTTTATTCCGTTCTCTTGTTATCGGGACTCAATATCTCTACACTTTTCGTGACTCGTTTTTGTTGTAATTATTTTTCCGCCCTTGTGTTGGAATCTTTCTATGCACATCTCTATTCCACGTTTGTCTCCTGGCACTTTCCTCCTCACCCTTCCTCTTGCATCTTCTTTCTACCCAAATTAAGTATGCGTCGTATGGCGTAATGCTGGTCTTTTTTGGGGAGTTTTCACCATGGGCGCCCAGTCTCCTTCCCCCCTTTTTTGCGCCTTCTTTCTCTGCCATCCTAAGTTGCCTTCTTCTTTTGGCCTATCCTCACTAGTCATTCGCCTACTATCCTTCACCTATCCACCCCACCTCTATTCCATTCTTTCCCTTCCTTAACCACATTGCTGCCCCTTCTTCCCGCTAGACACAACCAAATGACCATGATTTCTATTAAGCATTTTATCTTCCTTAACTATGCCTCTATCTCCAGGCTCTATTCATTCTCCACTTTTCATCACTACCCATATCACCCAAAAATCTTCACCACCATCTCCCCACAGTTCCCAGTGTACATATTCTACCCTATCAATCGCTAAGTTTTCATCTGTCACAGTGCAAATGACTGTTTGTCATTTGTCGCGTATGTTCTTCATCGGGACCCATTTTATCTGTTGTTTGTTGAGGTTTTTACAGATAGAGTGAAATCAAATAGGCTCAAAGATACAAGGCGAAGAAATAATGAGGCCGGTGGGGAAAGAGCGACTTGCACCTGTTGCCAACCCCACACAAAAAATAAAGGTCACTTGAGGAGGTAAACCAATGTTTGTACTTTGAAAGTCTTATACATATTGAAGTTTAAAGGAGTGTAAGTTATTTTTTGAATTTTGATGTATTACGAGTTTTGTTTCTTTTTATTTTTTTCTTTTTATTTGATTTCGTTATGTATAGGTGTCCATTTACTTCTGCAGCGGCGTAATCTCCTTTTGTCACTACGCGTTTCGTTGCAATGCCGTTAAGGTCAGAAGAGGGTCTCGGATTCCCATGGTGGATAATGGAGTAAGGATGTTTAAAGTTCTCGCGCGGAACTGGTAGTTTCAGACGTGGGCTCCGCCGCCATCTTGGTTTTGCCGGGGATCGAACCCGGTTCTCTGCAAAGTGGAGGGTGCTGTCTTCGCTCTCACCGCTCTGTCCTCCCTCCATCCAAGATGTTATTTCTTGCATGTATGTAAGATGGCGCACGACGTGGGTGTCATGGAATGCCCACGAGGTCAGAAACGTGTGTTGGCTTTCCCCTTAAGGCTGTGGAAGTTTCTGGATTATAGTTGTTAGCCAAATCTTAGTGTTTACTTTCCCCCCTCCCCTCTTTCCCTCCCTTTCTTCTCCCCCCTTCTCCCTCCCTCCCACTCCCCCCTCCCACTCCCCCACCCCACCAAAGCACATGAATTCTGCCAAACATGATTTTCCTCTCTTTCTCTCCCCCCTCCCCTTTTCTCTCTCTCTCTCTTCACTCCCTTCCTGCAGCTCCTCTCCTCACCCTAAGGGGGGCCACAGTAGCCCCCCCCTCACCGCCGCCGCCCGCCCTTCCCGCACCATGTCACCCCACAGTAGGTTGTTGCCCTAATAACGCAACCCCAGGATGCTGGCTGTTGGAGCATTACCTTCCTCTTCGCTCTGACATGTTCTAGAACATTGGCTGGAGGCAGGGAAAGGAACAACTGCTTCTGGAAAGTAGTTCCCAGCGTCTATGTGAATCTGTGATACAGAGATCCCGAGTAGAACAGGTATGAGAGTAACGGAATTCCAGACCTCTCCAGTCTTCTTCCTGTGGGGCAAATCGGGGGTTTTCCAGTCCTTCAGCAATTCTTTAGAGGCCCAAAGCTCTTCTTTATCTCTCCCTTTTCTCCTTTATTAGAAGCCTGTCCTGAAAGGCCCTTTTCAGACAGGACGGGGTTGTTCCTGTCTTGTGAGGTGGAGCACTGTAGGTTGTTGGAGACCCAAGTCCAGTTGAAGTTTTGATGAGTCTCCCAGTCCAGTGCCCTCACTGAGCCCAGATCCTCATGTGCCCTGGGAGTGGGGCTGAGCATAAGCAAGCCAACAACTGCTGGGTCCCCAGAGACCCCCACCTACGCAGTGGACCTGCATTGGAGATTATCTCCTAAACAGATACCCCTGTCCAAACGCGGAATGAAGGGCTTGGAAACTGGAAAATGCGAGGTCTGAGCAAGAGGAAAGGACAAGCCCAGCAGCACACAGGGCTCTGTGTATTCAGAGGGAAGTTGGCAGGGTTGAGCCTGGGCAGAGAAACTCTGAGTGGTACAAAGGGACGTGCCCAGAGTGGAGAAATCATGCTAATTGTCTGCACCAGAGCTGGAGAACGCCACCCAAAATGAAGAGAGAAAGGGGGACCCTGTCCAGAGCCTCCAGGGCCCTGCACCTCGCTCCTTTTGTCTACCTGCTTCTCATCCAGCCAGGTAGGAGATCAGAAGGGTCTAGAGAAAAGAACTCCGGCCTTTCGGCCTGAGAAGGAGGGGGAGAGTAAAGGGGGAGAGTTTGTGAGAGGTATGTACGCCTGATGTGAATGAAAATGCTCTGCATGCTTTGACATGTGAATTGCTGGAAGCTTGCAGGGGGAAGGGAAAAAGGGGAAAAGGGAAGGGAGGGAAAAGGACGAGGGTGTGGCCGGGGCACGGGGAAGGAAAACATCCTACGTGAATCAGGCAGAAGCACGTATCGTTTTGAAATTATATTCTCTTCATTCCGACGAGCGACCGGGCAGCGCCAGTCGGCGCAAGTGGGAGTGGAGCGAGCGAATGGCAGGCCTCTGGCGGGCCGCGCTCCGCTCCGCCCCTGGCCCCGCCCCCCGCCCCCTCCTCCAAAAGCTTCGTGACTTCAGGCTCCCACGGCAGGCATTCAGTACATTAGATGGGGGGCAGCATGCCACTTCTTATGGGATGATTTGTTGGCGTGGGCCGGTCCAGCATTCTTTTAAAGAGATTATGGAGAGCCTTGTGGGGAGAGGGACAGAAGATCTTGCTTTCGTGCCTCCCCAATCCTCCAGTCTGCCTTCTCTGAGTGTAAAATCCTTGAAAGATGAAAGAAGCTTTAGAGATAATGAGCCTCCCGGTTTAAGATAGTAATCCCAAACTATCCATAAATCACACCTACCTCTTATAGCGCCATCTACCAACTCCACGGAGAAATCTTGTTTAAAATAAAAGAATTTAGGAATGCACAGCTTAGTGGAACAAGAAGATGCATAGATCATTTTGATAAAATGCAGAAAATATCCTGAGTCTGATACATAGATAATACACAAGAATCAGAGAAAATTTTCCTGGCCTTATCCAGGAAGCTGGTGGAGCAGGATGCTGGCAGGGAGGACCTGGAGGTGTTTCCTGGTAGAAGGAATGTCTACACTGAATTTTAAAGGATGAGAAAAATAGGGAAAGGAATGAGTGGGCATTATTGTTGGAGGAATAGACAAAGGTCAATAGCTTGAAATAACCTCATCTGTTTAGGCTGAGCCCAGAAGCTCAGCATTGCTGGAGAGGAAGGTAATTGTCAGGCACAAGCCTTGTAAACATAGTCTGTAAATGATGGATGGGGAAAGAAAATGGAATTTTCTTTAGTTTGAGAACTCACAGGATCAGAGATGTACCTTTGAGATTGTTCTTTTGGTCTGCGATAAAGTATTGAAGGGGAAATAAGGCAAATAAGATGAGATGGAAGCTTGATTTAAATTTTCAGAGCTTCTGTAACAAAGTACTATAAACTGGGTGAGTTAGAGAGTAGAAAGCTACTGACTCAAAGTTCTGAAAGTTAGAGATGGAGATCCTGATGGTGCTATGCTCCCTCTGAAAGACTAAGGACAGATCTATTACAGATCTGTAGTCTAGCTTCTTTGGCATGTGGCAGCAAAATTCCAGCCTTTGTTCAGGTGGCATTTTCCTATTTGTGTGTCTGTGTCTAGATTTCCCCATTTTATAAGGATATATGTGGAAGTGAGTCCACCCTACTCCAGTATGACCTCATCGCAGCTCATTAGTTCTGCAATGACCCCATCACCAAAGGAGATTATATTTTGAGGTCTGGGGGAGGCATAGAATTTCAGTGTATAAGTTTGGGAGATAAAATTCAGCTCACAGCAAAACTATTACAATAGCCCAAGAAAATAATATGGACTTGATTTACAATAAAGGCAGAGGGAATGAACCATTCTGATAGAATATTTGTAGGTAAATTAAGGACATAGTGACTGACAGAAATTAGCAGGAACCAGAGAGGAAGTGTACCTTTTGTTTCCACGTGAATTCTTAAACCAGATATCAAGTTAGTGTTGGAGGGGATATGGTGATTAGTTTTGCATTTTGGTTGAAAGGCATGTGAAGGCATCCACTTGACCATGTCAGAGAGTCTGAAGCTGGTGTCAAGTCAGGGTTGGAGAGAGGTACTGGAAAGTTGTCAGCCCATTACAACCGTAAGAATGGATACTAGTCCCTAGGAAGAGGGGAAAGTGGGCTGAAATGGGACATCTAGTAACCTGAAAAATCTGTAGAGGAAAGCAAAGAAATGGAAAGCCCATTAAGAAGACCCAAAGGGGACTGTCAGAGAGGCAGAATGTTAACTAGAAGCTTCTAGGGTCCAAAAAAATATATACAATTTTAACATTTTCAGGAGCGAGCCAGGCATAGTGGCACAATCTGTAATCCTGGCACTTGGGAACTGGAAGCAGAGGATCAGGAGATCCTGATTCTAGAATAAAATAAAATAAAACAAAATAAAGCAAACAAACAACATCCAAGTTTTCAGGAGTGAACATTAAATATATCAGAGATGGAGGGCAGTAAGGGCCTAAAAAGATACCATTAGCCTTTTTTATATATAAGATATCATGTAGCCCAGGCTGGCCTGGAATTCACTGTGCAGCTGATGATGACCTTGAACTTCTGAGTGCTCTGCTTCTACCTCCAGGGTGCTGGGATGACAGGCAGGTACCATCATCATGGTCAGTTTTATTCAGCAATGAGGAAGGAACCCTAGGCTTTGTGCGGAATATGCAGACATTCTGCCAACTGCACTATATCTCCAACTTAGTATTAGCTTTTGGGAGAAGAGTCTTGGTGGAAATTGTAATAATTTGTGGATAATAAAAGCTGAAGTTATGTACACAGTGAATTAGAAACCAAACATACATAACAGAGATATCTCTGGATTCTTTCAAGTTATTAAATGGTAAACAAAAAATATGGAAAAAATGGTCACTGT
>VZQC01004935.1:4192-27443 GCA_009823505.1 Rhizomys pruinosus
TTCAAGGAGACCTTTCCACTAACAATAGCCATCAAAAAAATAAAACAATAGGCAGAAAACCTAGCCAAAGACACCAAGGATCTCTACAACAAAAATTTTAAACCTAGAAAAATTGAAAGAAATAGAAGAAGACATCAGGAAGATGGAAAAAACCTCCATGCTCTATGGATTGGGAAATTACCATTGTAAAAAATGTCCACTTTTACCAAAATCTTATATAGATTTAATCCAATTCCAATCAAATATCCCTAAGAGTTTCTTCACAGGGCTTGGAAAAAACAAAAGTCCTGTAATATCATTTGGAAAAAAATAGCCAAAAACAACCCTGAGTGAAAAGAGCCTCAACACAGTGGTGGATCTCTTATACCAGACTTCCAAACTATAATACAGTGGGCTATAGTCATAAAAACAGCTGGACTGGCCACAAAACAGCCCTGTTGACCAATGGAAACAAAACCGAAGATCCAAACTCTGAGCACATACATTTTCAGCCATCTTATATTTGACAAGGGGCAAGAAGCCACATGGGAAAAAGACAGCATCTTCAGCAAGTGGTTGTTGGCAAAACTGGATCACCACTTGTAGAAAATTGAAATTAAAACCCCTACCTCTCGGCCCTGTACAAAATCAACTCCAGAGGGATCAAAGACCTCCAACCTGAAACCCCAAACTCTGAAGGGATAGAGGAAAATTGGCAAACCAGGACTACAAACATAGGTTGTGTGTAGGAAAAGACTTCCTAAATTAGACAGCCGCTGAGCAAGAATTAAGGCGGACAATTGACAAATGGGACCTCATTCAGCTCAAAAAGTTCTTACCATTCAAAAGAAACAATTCAGAGGAAGTGAAGAGAAATCCACACAGTTGGGAGGACACCTTCACCGCAGAAAACATCTGACAAAGCAGTGATTTCCAGAAATATGTAAACTACTCAAAAACACAAAGAAAAAGAAAACAAATACCCACGTTCAATAGCTGGAGCAAAGGGCTGAACCGAGACTTCACAAGTGAGGATATTTAGAGACTGTCTGAAAAACCACCTTAGGATAGTTATTCAACATCACCAACCTATGTAAGGACAAAGGCAATATCAAACCCACTTTAAGATACAATTCTTACTCCAATTAAACTGGCTGGATCAAGAAAACAACATGATACCAAGGTCTGGAGAGGTGTGCTCGGCGATAAGGGGAACACTCTTACTCCATTCTTCCTGATGGCTGGGAAGTGAATACTCATGTGAACTTTTTCCATAGTTTGGCTACTATGGAAGCGTGTGGAGAACACCTTTGGAAAGACTCAAAAAAAAAAAAAAAAACCAGCCCATACCACTCCTGGGCATGAACCCTCAAGACTCACCTCACTGCAGAGACACACACACAGGCCATTGTTTATTTCAGCTCTCTCTTCACAAAGCAAGGAGCTGGACCAACCCAAATGCGCCTCAACTGATGATGGATAAGAAAAATGTGGTACATCTAACACAAATGGCGTTCTATGCAAGCAGTAAAGAAAGACGAACATCACGAGCTTTGCAAAGAAATGGCTGGAGCTAGAGGACATCATTGCTGATGAAGTAACACAGTCCCAGAAAAACAAACGATGAATGGTATCCCTCATCTGTGGATGGTAGTAAAAAAAAAAAAAAAAAAAAAAGAAGGAAGCCTCTTCCCATGGCGTTGTGAAGCGATTTCCTCCAGGAGGGCAGGAAGGCTCCTGAGACTTAGGAAGAAAACAAACTTACAAACTTCAGGTGTCTGAGAAAGCTGGAATGTAAAAGATTCCTGAGGCCCCAAGGAATCTTTTATAGAAGTAGACACTTCCGGAGGAGATTCTGACCTGGGCATGAAGAAGGCTCCACGGATGCAGCTTTTGAGAGCTGTCACCCATGCCCGCTCCGCGTTGGTGATGCAGTGTCTTTGAGCCATCCCTATTCCTGTAACCCTCACGCGCACTCCTATTAGTAACCCCGGTGCACTCATGTTCACCAAGCTGGCCTTTAGTAGAATCGTCACTTTTGGTGGGCTCCCTGTTTGGGGTGAATAGACATGCTTTTTTTGTTGTTGTTGTTAAATCTCTCTAGGAAGCCACACTGCAAATGGGCTGAATAAAAAGGAAAAGAGCAAAGCAGCAGAGGACCTGCATTCCGCGTCCTCTGCTTGGATGAGAGCAAGCGGCCTCGCGCTTTCACCTTCAGGCTGAGAGCCAGCCCTGTCTCCCTGCCTTCCCCACCAGGATGGACTGGACTCTCGAACCATGATGGACAGCATCCACGATGGATGGACTGCACTCTTTATTTATTCATTTTTCTTTTCTTTTCTTTTTTTATGTGTATGAATGTATTGTCTGCGTGTAGATTGGTGCACCCGTGTCGTGCAATTCCACAGAGGTCAGAAGAGGGTGTAAGATTCCCCTGGAACTGGAGTTAAAGATGGTTCTTAGCCGCCATGTGGGTGCTGGGAATTGAACCCAGGTCCTCTACAAGAGCAGTCGGTGCTCTTAACTGCTGAGCCATCTCTCCAGCCCCAGGGACTGTACTCTTAGACCATGGATAGACTGTACCCTCAACCCATGGATGAGCTGCATCTTTAAACAATGTATGGACAGCAAACCATGGACAGACTGCACCTTCAAACCATAAGCCAAAAGCACCCCTTCCTTCCTTGAGTTGGCTGCTCTCAGGCATTTCACCTCAGCAATTAGAATAAACAGTAAGTAATACAACCAATTTTGAAAATTCTAAGCATTCAGATTTATGGAGGAAAAACAGAGGGTAGTGGGAGGAATGGCTGAAAGTGTCTGCCGTGCAAACTTGAAGACTAAGTTCGATTCCTGGAACCCATATAAAAAAACCAGGCATGGTGTCACATGCTTATAAGTTCAGCTCTGGGGAGACAGTGAATACCCTAATCCTGGGCCTTACTATTCATCCGAGCCACCCCACTGGGTGAGTTTCAGGCCAAGGAGAGAGACACTGTCTCAAAAAACCAAGGTGGAGAGAACTTAAAGAACAGCAGTTGTGGCTCTCCTCTGGCCTGCAAAGGGATGCACATATGTGTATGTACAACACACACAAAAGTTGAGGGGGAGAGAGAGAGAGAGAGAGAGAGAGAGAGAAAACAGGGAGTGCCACGATGTTGGGGAAAGATGGTTGCTGCCTGATGACCCAAGGTTGGCCCCAAGAACCCACATGTTGGAAAGAGAGAAGCAACCCCTGTGAGCTGCCCTCTCACCTTCATAAGTGTGCCAAGGTGTGCTCCCCATGCACAATAAACAAATTTGAAAACATTTATAAGGTATATTTTTTCAAAAGAAAAGAATTTGGATTTGTGGAACCTGAACTTTGAGAGAATCCTCATTATGTAAAAAAAGTTTTATTTTAATAAATTTTATAAAAATTGAGGGAGGAGACATGGCTCAGTGCTTAGGGGTGTTTGCTGCTTTTGCAGAGACCCCCCTCCCCCCAGTTCAACTGGTTCAAGTGTCCAAGTCAGATGGCTCACAAACACCTGTACTTCCAGCTGCAGGGGACCTGACGTCTTCTTCTGGCCTCTGAGGGCACTGCACTCGCAAGTGTACACACTTCCACACAGACACATAGAAAATGATTTTTGTAAAAATACATGCATATTTAAACACATAGAAAAATACCCTAGGCCTTGAAAAGTGTTCTGGCCCCTGAGGGGCACAAGAATAGGTCTGGCGAAGCTGACTTCAGGCAGGCAGAGTCCCTTCCCTGCTGATGGTGGCTGGTGTTCACACATTCCAACTACTCTGCTTAGTGGTACTGCTAATGAAATATTTATACCCAAGAATTGCTAACGAAGCTGACTGCAAATGTCAGCTAATCAGGAGGAGCTCCAACACTCACTCCAACAACTCACTCCAACGTTCAGTGAGATTAGACCCCCTTTCATAATGTGATGGGGCTGTCTTGTGAACTTTAACAAGCTAAAGTTCTTGCTGTAACGCTTGAGTCTTTATTGAGGGCCAACACACACTGTGACATTGCCTATTTTATCTCTTTCTATCCTCCTGCCAACTCTGTATAGATAAGGATATTGTAGCTGTCAGCTTGTAGATGAGGAAACACAGAGTTTGTGTGACCCCCAAATTCATAATATAAAAACTAACCCCCCAGCTGGTAATGGTGGGGCACACTTATAGTACCAGCACTCAGGAAGCTGGATTGTGAATGCAGGCCCAGACCAGACAATATAATGAGATCTTAAATAAAATTTAAAATGTCTAAGGATGTAGTTAATATATGGAATGCTTGCCAGTGAGGGGCTAAGGATATAGCTCAGTGGTAGAGTACCTGACTAGAGTCTCCCAGTGAGGTGCTTGAATGTGGCTCAGTGGTACAGTTCTCGCCTAGTGTATACAGGGTCCTGTTTCAATACCTAATTCTGTGGCAATAGAAATAAAAATTAAGTTCCCTAATGAGAGATGACTGTTTCACAGAAAGACCCCTGCAATCCTGGGGTCTTCACTGCAACCGAGGTGCACAAAGCCGGGCCAGGCCTTCCCCAGACACCAAAATCCGCTGGTGCCTTCACCTTGTATGTCATAGATCTCAGAACCGGGAACACTGAATTTTCCCTTTTGATTAATAACCCAGTCTCAGTTGTCCTGTTACAGCTATGCACAGAATCTAAGACAGTCAGTAACTTCCCAGGCATGTGGCATGGGTAAGCACTGAGCCTGCCTACCTCTGAGTCCTTTGATGTCCTGAAACCCGACATCCGCCTGCAGATGGGGTTCTGCTGACGCCAACCGGGCATGGGCTTGTCTGGAAGATACGTTTCCCCCAGCAGCTCCGCAGCTCCTTTGCTGCAGAAAAACAACCAGTGTGCACAGTCTTAGTCTAATGACTGGGCTCAAAGTACCCAGAAAAATGCACTCCATCTTCCCTAGTTACATTTCTGTTACTGTGGCAAAACACCTGGCAACAAGCAACTGAGGGGAGAAAGGGTTAGCTTTAGCTCAGAGTGCCAGTTCCAGTCTGCTACTGGGGGGAAAGCTAAGGCAGCTGGTCACATCACAACCACAGTCAAGATCAGGGAGCTATGAGTGAAAGCCACCTGCTGGCTAGATTGCTCCTTTCTTACCCAGCCCAGGACCACCTGCCTAGGGAATGGTGCTACCCACAGTGGACTGGGTCTTCCCAACTCAAGACAATCCTCACAGACGTGTCCACAGGCCAAGCTCATCTAAACAATCCCTCATTGAGACTGTTCCTAGGTTGTGTCAAGTTGATGGTCAAAGCTGACTATCACACAATTTTCTTTCGAACCTGCAGCTATCAGCATCAGTTCTGATGGTGAAGGGGAGGTTGGGGTCTCAGCAATGCAGATCCAGGTTCTGTGCTAGAGGTAGATACTGACCTTTCTAGGCTGCCTTCCATTGGCATCGGTCAGTGCCCTCTACAGCAGAAGGCCATGGGACTGATCAAGAGGGTTCCTCAGTGTGGAGCACCCGGGGAACCTGTGGTTTCAGAAATCACTATAGTGGTGACTTTCCTCATGCCTGTGACCAATCCCCTCAAAGAAGCAACTTAAGGAAGGAAGGGTTGATTGTGCCTCACAATTGAGGACACAGTCCATCATGGTGGAAGGCACGGTGGCAGGAGTGAGAGGCAGCTGCTCACATGCATCCACGGTCAGGAAGCAGAGAGAGATGAATGCTGGTGCTCAGCTCGCTTTCTCCTTTTTATTCAGTCCAGGACCCCAGCCCTTGGGATGGTGCTGCCCACAGTCAGGGTGGGTCTTCCCTCCTCAGTTAACCTCTCTGGACACACTCTCACAGACACACTCAGAAGTGTTTCTCCTGGGCGAATAAATCGACACCACTTGGCAGTGAAGACCTTAACAGTCTCCAAAGTCTGAAGGGGTCATAGTGACAGAATAGGCCTGTATCTTGTGACATGTCCACCACCATGATGTGGGCATTGTCCATCTCTAAGATTCTGGGCTGGAAATAGACCCAGAGTAAGGAAGCAAGTGTGTAAAACAGGGCTTGGGGGATGGGTTAATGGATAAAACCCTTGCTGCTGTGCAAACACGAGAACTGGAGTTTGGATCCTTAGAAACCATGTAAAAATGAGGCAGTGCAGCAGGTACCTGTGGACCTAGCATTTGGGAGGAAGAGACGGGATCCCTGGAGCGAGCCAGCTAAGCTCAAACAGCTGGAGCTGGTGAGCTGTGGGTTCAGTGAGAAGTCCTGCCTTGATACAAGGAAGATAGCTGGTGTCAATACTTGGCCTCCATGTGTATACACACATGCACATACACACATGTGTCACACACAAGAAGATGCACATATTCATTTACACATGTGTGCAAAACAATATGTGAAGCCACAGCACAGCCGACAGATTTCCTGCATCCTTTATTCTTTGTGCGTCTTCCAGGTTTGGAGACTATGAAGAGAAGGGCTGGGGCAGGGGGAAAGAGAGATAAGAGAGAGAGTTGAAGGGGAACAGGAGAGGTTTAACAGTATGTTTTCATGTGTCTGAAAGCATTTGCGAGGTGACACAGTAGTGAGATCAAAGGAAAACCAAGAAAGTAAAAAGACTAAGAAGAAGAAGAGAGAGACAAGGGCCGCTGAATGCCAAAGCGGGGAGTTAAACACGCCTCTCCCAAGAAAGCAACCGGGCCTTTCAACTCCTTTCCCTACACATTCCTCGAGGCCGGGGAGAGGGCTCAGCATTTAGGGGCATGAGCTGTTGCAGAATACCTGGATTTGAATCCCACATGGTGGCTAACAACTGTCTGCAACTCCAGTTCCAAGGGATCTGACCCCTTCTTTTGTCCACCATGGGTACTGCACAATATGGGCAAATTTGCATACATTCAAGAATAACACTCATATATGTGAAATAAATACATTTTAATAAAATATGTTCTTGTGCTCTGCTTCTTACAGTCGGATCCCTACCCCCCCCCTTAAGGGCTGGTGAGATGATTCAGTGAGTAAAGGTGTTTGCCGAGCTTAACGACCTCTGCTTGATTCCTGGCACCTACAAGGTGGAAGGAGAGGATTCCTGCAGGTTGTCTGTCATCTGACCTCTACACATGTGCCCTCGCATACATGACCACACATATATGCACATAAATACATACATAAACATATACATATATATTATTTATGCCTTTAAAAAATAAATACAAGGACTCCAGAGCTGGCTTAGTGGTTAAGAACACTGGTTACTCTTGCAGAGAGGACCTGGGTTCAGTTCCTGCACTGACAGAGCAGCTAAGAATCGTTTGTAACTCCAGTTGCAAGGGATGTGACACCCTCGTCTGACCTCCAAGGGCACCAGGCATGCATGCAGGCAAAACATTCTTAATATAAAATAAAAATACAAGGCTGGAGAGATAGCCTAGCGGTTAAGAGCACCGACTGCTCTTGCAGAGGACCCGGGTTTGATCTCCAGCACCCACATGGTGGCCGAGAACCGTCTGAAACTCCAATTCCAGGAGAACTCCAGTTCCAGGGGAATCCGAGACCCTCTTCTGACCTCCGTGGCATTGCACGACACGGGTGCACAAACCTGCATGCAGACAGTACATTCATACACATACAAAAATAAATAAAATAAAAAATACATAATTTAAATAAAAATAAAAAGGTGCATTGTGCCTGAGGAACAGCACCTGACATTGTTCTCTTCACACACACACACAGTCAGAAATCTGGACTCTACAGGCAAGCCTTCATTAGGAATTTAAGCAGTAAAGTTTGTCTACAGGCTGCAGTGGGTTTTTCTTTCCTTTTTTGCTGTTTACTGTGATATTGATTCTGAATCCTTGGAAGCAGGAAACCTGTTTGCTTGAAACAGCAGGAGTTGCATCACTAAGGAACAAGAGCCGAGCAGAAAGGAGATGCAGCGTTCCCGAGACCACGGGCTCTGTCCTAGGAACTTGCTGCTTCTTCCTTGAGTTTTCGTGTCTTTTTCTTTTATTTCATGTGGATGAGTGTATTGCCTGCATGCATGTAAGTCCACCTGTGCCATGCAATGCCCACAGAGGTCAGAAGAGGGCATCCGATCCCCTGGAACTGGAGTTACAGATGGTTGTTAGCTACCATGTGGAAGATAGGAATCGAACCCAGGTCCTCTGCAAGAGCAGCCAGTGCTCTTAACTGCTGAACTCTTTCCAGTCCCCCTGAAGTTTTTGTTTTGTTTTGTTTTAATTCAGTTGGCAGCCATGAATAGAAAAAGGAAAGGAAGTCATGTGACAAATTCCCCTTCTGTGGCATTATGGCTTCTGGGTTCACAGCTCTGAACGTTCCATGGTTGATGTGACGGTGAAAATAGGCTCATGAACAAGTGAAATACACGAGGCTGCAGGAAATGCCCACACTGAAGTGCTGTGTAACATAAGATTGTTTCATAAACAGCTTACAGAAATGAGCACATCACTTTTACTCAAGAGAGACTATCAAAGCATGGAACATGGACGGGGGACAGCTCAACTGACAAAGTGCTTGCTGTGCAAGCACGTGGACCTGAGAGCAATCCCGAGAACCCACGCTAAAAGCCAGATGTGGGCCCCAGTGTGGAGCACAGGGGCAGGATTGATGGTTATTTGGTCTTGCCAAGGAGAAACCTTCAAGCACTTCCTTGGGGAAAACATGACATCTTTTAGCAAAAGAAAAGAAAGAAAGAAAGAAAGAAAGAAGGAAGGAAGGAAGGAAGGAAGAAAGAAAGAAAGAAAATCCTCCAACTCAGGTGAGAAAAAAATGGAATTTCCATGTTAAAGTATCACTGTATTTTAATGATTTTTTGGTATCACAAGTTTCATTTATGTTATTTTGATGCTATGTGTGTTATAAAGTTCAACAACAACAACAACAAAAAGACTGAAAAAAAGCCAGATGTGGTGCTGAATGCTTGTAATCTTGAGGCTGAGAAGGTAAAAATAGTGGATCCTTGGTGCTCATTGGACCACAAGCCTAGACTAGATAACAAGATGCAGGCAAGTGAGAGACCTTGTTTGAATAAAAACAAGAATGAGAGAGGGGGAGGAAGAGAGAGAGAGAAAGAAAGGAAGAAGAAAAGAAGGAAGGAAGGAAGAAAGGAAGGAAGGAAGGAAGGAGAAAAAGAAAGGACGCCTGAGGTTGTCCTCTGAACAACATGCAATGCACACACATAACATTTGGCCTAAGGATGTAGCTGCATGTTCAGAATTCTCCAGTGAGGGGCTGGGGTGTGACTCAGTGGTAGAGCACCTGTCTAGGATCCCACAGTGAGGGTGAGGTGGCATGGCTTAGTAGGCATGGTTCACTCACCTAGAATTCATCAGTGAAGAGTTGCACAAGGCCCTAGGATTAATCCTCTGACTTACAAAAAGCAAAACAAAAAAACCAAATAATTAACTAAACAGAATTTTCAGAGCTACGTGAACACACAGTGTTTACAAAGTAGTTAAGTGAAGAGGAGCTCCTTAGAAGGTACTGAATTCAGTATCCTGATTTCATTGGGGGGATAGCATCTTATAAGATGTTGTCACTGAAGGAAACTGAGCTAGGAAGGACTTCCTGTATCATTTTATCACTTTCTATTAATTCATATTTATTTCAACATAATTTTTTGTTATTTCTGTGTTTGATCTTTTTTACAGACTTATTTTTGTTATTTAAATTTGTGTCCCCCTTCCGTGTGCACACGTGCATGCGTGTGTGCGTGTGTGCATGTGCGTGCATGTGTGTGTGTGTGTGTGTGTGTGTGTGTTTGTAGTGTGCATATACCTGGAAAGGCCAGAAGGGGGCACTGATCCCCCTGCCATTGGAGTTACGGGTGGTGGCAAGCTGTCTATTGTCTGTTCTGGGAACTGAACTCTCGTCCTCTGAAAGATCAGCCTCTGCTCTAACTTCTGAGCTATCTCTCCAATCTCTTGTTATTTTTTTTTTTCTAAACCAGTTGGCATAGAAATTTTGGCTCTCTTAGATGTAAATAAGCATATAGTTCTCAGCCTTTCCTTCATCACACAGCCTAAGTGCAGGGATGAACTACAAATGTGCCGTGGACCTTGATAACAGACCCACAGAACAGGCAACGTCACACTGCAGTCATTTGCTTGGGGGAAACAACAAGAAAAATTTCTGATTAGAAAGGCACTTTCTAGGCACGGAGAAGGCAGGTGATTCTGGTAGCAGGAGTGCCTGGTGAAGCATGGAGTTGTGTGATAATGAGGAGTCTCCTAGGTCTGTCAGTCAGAGTCTCACAGCATAGGGAGAATGTTATCTTAGCCAAACACAAGACTTCTTCTGTCTCTGCAATTATAAACCTAGAAGAAAAGTGAACAATACTGGGTGGATGCTTTTCCCAAAATCTTTTCTAGAAGACCAGAGGGTAGAATCTTCCACACAAGAAATTAATTTAAAAAGTTTTCTAACCTGAACCACACTGCTTTCAACCTTTGAACATAACTGAGAAAGAGAGGACATTGGTCAGGCCTCATTCTATTGATTTTTTTTTTTATTGTTTTTTTTTTTTATTTCTGTATGTGTATGAGTGTACTGTCTGCACGCAAGTCTGTGCACCCGTGTCGTGCAATGCCGCGGAGGTCAGAAGAGGGTCTCAGATTCCCCTGGAACTGGAGTTCTCCTGGAATTGGAGCTTCAGACGGTTCTCAGCCGCCATGTGGGTGCTGGGGATCGAACCCGGGTCCTCTGTAAGAGCGGTCGGCGCTCTTAACCGCTAGGCCATCTCTCCAGCCCAGGCATGCTCATTCTAAAGAAAAGTATCAGTGACGCATTATACAACTGTCCCAATCACCTAAGAAACCCCTAAGATAATGCCTGGAGACAACTGGTATGTTAGTCAGCTTTTTGTAACTATAATGCATACCTAAGATGATCAATTTATAAAAACAAAAGGCTTATTTCGGCTTACAGTTCTGTAAATTTCATTCCATGATCCAGTGTGTAATCAACTCTATAAAGTGTGGTACAAACCAATCAAGATGGTTCATATCTATGAAGCCAAGGACTGAAGAAATCGAAAAAGGAGGGTCATGAGTTCTGGGTCAGCCTGAGCTATATGGTGAGTGCTTTATCAAAAGGAAAAACAAAAATGCTTTGGGAGGTCGAACACGTGTGTAGAATTGCCCAGCTAGGGCTAGGGACTGGAGATATGGTTCCTGCCTAGAATTCCCAATGAGGAGCTGGGAGCATGGCTCAGTGGTAGAGCGCCTGGCTAGAATCCCCCAGTGAAGGGCTGAGGGTGTGGCTCAGTGGTAGAGCCCCTGCCTAGAATCCTCAGTGAGGGGTTGAAGGCATGATTCATCATGGTGCTAAGTTTTATTCCCAGATCTATAGAAACAAAATAAAAACAAATTAAAATTGTGACAGAACAACATGAAATTTAACATAATCATTTTACATGAACAATTCAATGCCATAATGTGCAGGTTTGTTCATGTGCAATTGTCACCATCCTCTTTCTCCAGAATCTTATTCACTTTCTCAAATTGAACTCTGTTGCTTGTTAAACAATAAATCTCCACACCCTTCCCTCACTCCTGGGTGTGCAAGTGACACTAGAGAGTTCACTGTGAGCAGAAAAGGAGACTCTGCGGACACCTTAGACATCTGCATGCAGCATTTGTGGAAGCAGACTATGTAGACAGAAAAAAATATTATTAACACCCTGCAGGGTATGAGAAAACATATTGCTTCCATAAAGTCCAGACAGTATGTTATAAAAGGGAACTTTGCAGAATAAAAATGAATACTTGGAAATAAAACCATGAGATCAGAAAAAAATTGAAAACAATGGAAAAGAAGGGAGGAAAAATAAAATGGAAGAAAAGGTAGAAAAGATTTGATAAGGAAAAATAAGGTGGCAAGAAAAAGATTTGGAGCGTGGGTCTTCCACGTCCAGGCTGGAAAAATGAGAGACGCTAAGGGAACAGAGGGAAATGAGCCGGTGTGTGTGCGTGTGTGTGCGTGTGTGTGCGTGTGTGTGCGTGTGCATGTGCGTGCGTGTGCGTGCGCGTGCGTGTGCGCGTGTGTGTGCGCGCGTGCGTGTGCGTGTGTGTGCGTGTGTGTGCGTGCGTGTGTGCGTGTGTGTGTGCGTGTGTGTGCGTGTGTGTGTGTGTGTGTGTGTGTGTTACAGCTTCCTCCTGTTGCTGCGATAAAGTGCCATGAGCAAAGACAACATACAGGAAGGGAGGGTTTACCTGGCTGACCCTTGTGGGTCACAGAGGGAGGTCACACCTCCCTCCATCACTGAGGGAGGTCAGGGCAGGAGCTCAGCAGGAACCTGAAGCAGAGACGGTGGAGGACACTGCTTACTGGTTCCTCACAGGCTCATGCTCAGCTAGCTTTCTTTGTCTTTATTGATGTTTTATGTATTTCACACATTATCTTTCAGTCCAATTTGGATACATTCCCCTCTCCTTGCCTCCCACCCCACTCCAGTTCATTCACTCTGCCATACATGTCTTGCATCTTTCTCTTAGTCTTTGCAAAGATTTTCTTTTTTTTCCTGCAGAGGCTTGTTGCTTTGGGCAGAATCTAACTGTATCAGTTAGTTCTTTGACCCAGTCCTTATGTTGTTGTTGTTCCCTCCCTTTGTGTTGCTCCAAAATATGCCTATGTAAACATCACGTATGTATCAAAATTATGACCTCTGAGAATAAACTGTTTATTAATTCTTACACAGCCCAGGACTACCTGCCTAGGGATGATGCTGCCCACAGTGGGCTGGACCCTCTTATATCAATGAACAATCAAGACAGGTCTTCAGTCCTGACCTAAGAAATTGAGACTTCCTTCTCAGGTGACTCTTGGCTGTATTAAGTTGACAAAGGTAAACAGGACAGGATACAGTCTCATACATGTCACTGGGGGCGGTGGAGGACATGAAAGTGAAAGTGGCCCCTAAGAGGTAGTGGAAGGGAAAAGGAGGGGAGGGGTGGGAGATGCCAGAAGGTGGTAGAAGAGGGTGAATATCACCAAAGTATATTATATGCACATATGAAAATGGTGTAAGCAAATACACGGCTTTCTATCATTAATATACAAAAACAAAAAGAAAGTTCCAGTTAGGCATGGTGGTTGCACCTGTAATCCCAGCACTCTGGAGGCAGAGACAGGATACCCAGACTTATAGGTCAGTCTGGGTTTTATAGTGAAGCTTCTCAAAAATAAAACAGACAAACAAAAAATCAATCCAGGTATGGTAGCTTGCTCCTAGTACTCAAGAAGGAGGAGGATCTCTGACCCTGGGATCTGTGTCCAGGAGGGAAGCTTGTTTTTTTAAAATGTATGGGGTCTGGAGAGATGACTCAGTGGTTAAGAGTATTTGCCACTCTAGCAGAGAACCAGAGTTTGGTTCCCAGAACACGTACTGAGAGTCTCACCAGTGCCTGTAACTACAGTTCTAGGGCTTCCAATGCTCCCTCTGGCCTTCATGAGTACTGTACTCATGTGACATACACATACATAAGGATAAAATTAATAAATGTTTAGAAAAATCTGGGGTCTGGAGAGATGGCTCCACAGTTAAAGTGCTTGCCACCCAAGTAAGCGGACTGGAGTTGAGGTCCACAGAAACCCATTTAAAATGTCCAGTGGGCTTGGTGGCTCACCCGTAATTCTAGACTTGTAAGGTGGAGACAGGGATCTCCAAAGTACACTGCCTAGTGAGCCTAGCCATATCAGTGAGCTCTGGGTTTGACTGAGAGCCCTGACTCGGTGACTAAGGTGGAAGAGCAATGGAGGATGATTCATCAATTTCAGACCTCTACATGCATACACACATGTGTACATGCACTCACACATATGTGCATACACAAGCATAAAAACTGTGTAGACACACACACAAATAGAAAAAAAATCCAAAACAATTTCCAAAACGGATAGAAAGTAGATTCCACTTTGAGGCCAATCTCTTGGATGAAAGCTTCATGTTCTCACTCTAGGGAGAACATGAAGCTTTGAAAAGCTTCCAGAAAGAGAGGAGGAAGAGGAGAAGTGGGGGAGGGGGAGGGGAAGGAGGAGGGAGAGGAGGAGAAGGAGGGAGAAGAGGGCGAGGAGGGAGAGGAGAGAGGAGGGGGAGAAAGAGAAGGAAAAGGAGGAGGAAGAGGAGGAGGAGGAGGAGGAGAAACACATGGAAAAGATCAGGGATCAGAGTGCTTTGGTTCTTCAACAAAACAACAGGAAATAAAATATCAATGCAAAGTCACCAAAATTTGTAAAGAAAGCGACATTTGCCGGGTGTGGTGGCGCATGCCTTTAATCCTAGCACTTGGAAGGCAGAGGCAGGTGGATCTCTGTGAGTTCAAGGCCAGCCTGGTCTACAGAGTGAGTTCCAGGCCAGCTGGGGCTATATAGGGAGACCCTATCTCAAAAAAAGAAAAAAAGAAAGTGATATTTAATTAAAACATGTCATTCATCCCACAGAATATAGGGATGATATTGCCTTTGGACATGATCACAAAAGCCCTTCTCTCCAGTCTTTCTTGGGAAGTTTTTAGATGTGATATTTACTGCATAAGCACACTAACTGAGGAAAAGAAAGGCATAGGGTTGCAAGTGGGGAGGGGCGGAGAACACTGGTGATGGGGAGATGACCTCCAAGATGGAGAAATAGAGACTGAATGCTCAGTAGTGGGGCTAGAAGAAGACAAGTAGCTCTTGATGGTTGAACTAAACCTCAGTAGCTCACTGAGGGATCCTAGGCAGATTCTCTATTTCTGAACCATTCTCTCAGACCCTCACTGAGGGATCCTAGGCAGATTCTCTACTTCTGAACCATTCTCCCAGACCCTCGCTGGGGGATTCTAGGCAGTTGTCCTATCACTGAACCACACCTCAGTGCTCACTAGGGATTCCAGGTAGTACTGGACCACTGAGCCAGCCTCTAGCCCCTCACTGGCGAATTCATGGTAGATGCTCTACCACTAAGCCACATTTCCAGCCCCTCACTGGGGGATTCCAGGCAGGTGCTCTACCACTGACCTATATTACAAGTACTTTTTGTACTTTTAAAATTCTGAGACTAAGTTATGTAGCCTGGGTTTAAACTCACTCTGGAGCCTATCCAGGCCTAGGAATTGGCTCAGCCTCCCTAGTTCCTGAATGATAACTCTCCAATCCTGGCAAAGGAATGATTTAAAGGGGAATAAGAATGGTATCAAGAGGAGTGCTTCATCTCCCAGAAGAAACTGCTCACACTGCCAAGTGTGGCCCAAAGCCCCATGTGATCAGGGCAGGGAAGCAGATACTGGCTCCAATAAGGAGAAAGTACCTACTGATTTTTCCTGAGTGATATGGTGTGATGTGCCAAGAACAAAGGATTGTCTCCTACCAGAGCATAACATACCATATAGATGCTGGTGTGGTGGTTAACACACAGTATTGATATGTACGCTGAATTTAAAAAGACAACATAAAAATAAAATGCTCAGGGTGGGAGCCTGGAGAGATGGCTCAGTCATTAAGAATACTTACTGCTCTTGTGGAAGACCCAGGTTCAGTTTGTAGACCCCACAGGTGGTCGACAACCACTTGTAACTCCAGTTTCAGGGGGATCCCACACCCTCTCCTGGCCTCCATGGGCACTGCACGCATATGTATATTTGAATACATGTAGGCAAACACACATTAAAAATAAAATAAAACAAATATTTAAAAATAAAATAATCATGGCTGGCAAGATGGCTCAGTGGTTAAAGGCACATGTCACCAAGCCTGTCAGCCTGAATTCTATCTTTGATACCCATGTTTGAAGGAGAGAGGCAACCTGCAAGTTGTCTTTTGACTCCCACATTCAGCCATTTATGTGTGTACCATCCACATACACACTGGTAAATAAATATAATTTTTAACAATTGAAAATGTGGCAATGGAAAGATTCACCCCCCCCAGGTTATATCTGATTTAGGGTTGCCATATTTATTCTGTTCCTCCCTCAGACCAGCTGGACCTGGGCACAGCACAATCCCAAGATGGGACCAGCCTGACCTCCTTAGAAGGATGTCTATAAACATTGTCATAATAAAAAAGGAACTAATTATGTTTTACATCAGGGAGGAAATAAAAGACAGACTATTAGCTTGTTTGCATTTTTGGACCTTAGTGTAAAGTCTCCATTAAAAAAAAAAAAGGAGCGAGGCCAACAAATCTGCCTCTGGTGAGCATCTCTGCAGTGTTTATTTTTCCAATTATATTTGCTTTTTTCATATGTTCACATTTTTCCTTCAAAGAATATTTATTACTTTTAAGATCTGAAAACAAAATTATTAGGCTGGAAAAAGGAATGTTTTAATCAAACTTGAAAAAGTAGCACACTACTGTAATCAGACCTCCTAATTGAAAAAAAAAAATAGAAAAAAAAGATGAGAATGGAGCCTAAACCCATAGAAACACAGAGACCTCTGTGAAACTGGAGCTAGGCAGTCCAGCGACACAAATACAAGATGAGTAGACCAGGCACTGCCAGCAGAGAGCTGGATTCTCCCAGAGGCTCATCAGAACCAGCCCTGCCCCAAACTCAATTTTAGACTTCTGAAGCATGTTTGTACTTGGTGAAGCTACCTAATTGATCATTGATTTACTTAGAAGGGAGGGAGAGAGAGTGCAAGACACAAGCCAGTTTTGGGGAAAAAGAAAAAGAAAAAGAAAAAAAAAAAGAAGCCAGAAGACAGCAAGTACTCTTAACTGCTGAGTCATCTCTCTGATCCCTGATAAGGAGCAATTTTAAGGAGAAAGGACTTACTCTGGTCTATGGTTAGAGGGGATGATTCTTTCATGGTGGGAAAGTCATGGTGACAGGAGCAGAAGGCCACCTGGTCACATCGCATCTGCATGCAGGAAGCACAGAAGGAACACAAAGTGGGGCTGTGCTACAAAAGCCTCAAGACCTGGCTCTATTGACGGCTTCCTTCAGCAAGGCTCCACCTCCAGGAGTTTCCACAACCTTTCAAACAGCGCCACTTGCTGGAGAGTAAATGTTCAAGCACATGAGCCTATAGAGGACTTTTCACATGCAAGCTACATTTTGCTATTTTGATCAAGGAATTACAAGTAAAATGTTCACGATGACATAGAATAGTAATGCTCTCAAACATTGACAACAGGGATACGCTAAGGAATTTGTAACTATGAAAATCCACGTGGTTTCTTTTGGGAGCAATGACATTATAAATACAAGTGGCTGGGTGTGGTAGTGGTGCACACCTTTAATCCAGCACTTGGGAGGCAGGGGCAGGCGGATCTCTGTGAGTTCCAGGCCATCCTGGTCTGCATAGTGAGTTCCAGACCAGCTGGGGCTACAGGGAGACCCTGTCTCAAAAAGACCAAAAAAATATAAATATTTACATGGTTAAGTAAAGATGACAGAAAGCACATAACAAAATAGAACTGACCAAAAAGGTGGGGGAAAGATTGTTCTTATTAACTATATGGAGAAATTAAAGTTAATATGACAACTCCATGTTTACACCACCACAATGTGATTCTTTTTAATTTATATTTTCTCTTTTCTATAAATTACTGCGTAATTAAAACATATACTGGGGCTACAGCGAGACCCTGTCTCGAAAAGACAAAAAAATAAATAATCCCTTTCAGAAAAATTCTATTACTGTAAAGAGAGAGCTGATTATGTGAGAGGAGGCATAGATCCGGCAGAATCTTAATTCTGTATGCACTAGCATTGGTAAGGGGCAGGTGAAAGGAGGAAACATTAGTTCTTGCTGGCTGGCCAGCAGAGGCAGCAAAGGTCTGAAGACAGACCTTGCCCTCCTTCTCGCTCCAGATCCTTCTCTGTGGGGGAGTCTGTGGGTCAGGATCTGGTTTAGGCTCACAGCTGTGGTCAGAATCACACTGCCTACTCCTCTGTGTTGTTGCTGCTGTGGCTAGCCAGGGAGGGCATCCAGAAGGGAATAGAATGGAGGGCAGGTGATGGACAAGTAGGCAAAGAGAAGTTGTGCCAAGTCTCAGGACGACTTGGGAGATGGTACTTCTCTGAACACTCAGCTCTGTGTACAGCTCTGTGCGACTTCTGGGCTGTCCCAGTTTGTGACCCTCCAGCCCTGGTATCCAACACCGAGAATAATAAGCATGGAAGGGGAATGTCAAACTTTCCCCTTCCGTTCTGCATAGCCAGTAAGATGGACACACTGTGGTGAAAGGGGGCACAGAGACAAAGAGTCTGATGGAGAAGCAAAAACAATTATTTTTCTATTTATGCATATTTATGAGGGTTAAACATCCAGAGATGCTCATGGGCATAGACATGGATGTAGGTATAGAAAGAAAAGACAGTGGGCAGGAAAAACGTAGGTTATAGAGAGCATATATGATGTCATGATCAGGGGAGGGGTGTGGGTACAGGAGAGGCTATTGTTCACAGGGAAACGGTGAGAGAGGGGGTACTCAGAGGGGTCAGAGGGGGTACTCAGAGGGGTCAGAGGCCAAGTCCATCCTCCTCATGGACCCTGCAAACTTGGGAGATATCTCAAGCTTCTTTGAGCTCTCAGGAAAAATGTGGATTCTTTGTGGGCAACTTCAATGGAGCCCTGTGTACTAATGCAGATGAGTCCTGGATACAGGTGTCTGGAGAGGCCCCAGGAAGCTCAGGCCTTAGGTCTGTGGGGGAGATGGAGATCACAGCAAACAGATGGGACAGAAAAAACAATACTGCTCAGCACGACTTGGTGAGGGGCACAAAGGAAGTTCCTTGAGAAGTTCTGTAGTGCTGTGGTGGGGCCCTGAGTCCTGAGGTCTTGGAGGAATGTTATTAGCCTTTAGACGGATTCTCTTTAGACAGTAGCTTCCATTCACTGACTCGGGTTCCTTTTTAGGAAATCAGGCCTTAAGGAAATGGCTCAGCATTGATCTTCACGGCTCCTGCTGTTCATGTTTCCCAAAATGTTAAGCACTTAACACCTTCCGCTCAACCTTCTGTGGGAAAGTTGCATGAGCCTCCTGTAAGTAGGAGGAAGAACTCTGCTTCTTGATCCTTCTCCATTCTCTTTTCAGAGACCGAACTTACATTTGACTCACAAGGATTTCAAACCGTGGATCAAAGAATGTCAGTAGAAACATCACCCACACAATGTCTGAACCTTTTGATCCTGTCAAATAGCACAGAACAAATGGTGGGTCCCGGGCTCCTTGATCCCACTGCCTGTGATCATTGAGAATTCAGGGCAGCCCCCACATGCATTCTTCCCCCTCCAGGCCTGGCATTCTTACTCTCTCCTCTCTTACTTTGCCCCAAGCACCCCTGCCAGCTTCAAGTTGCTGCTTTGATCCTTGAGCCAGTCCTCCCAGAGGTAACTGCCTATGTGAAGTCTCTCATAGTCTGAGGAAAACATTCCTCATCCTGGGGTCACAAGGGGTCCCTTAAGCCTGAGATATGTAGAGAAAGAACCGGGAGCACCTTAGGTAGGAAGTACCTTAGGTTTGGATTCCTATCCTCAGCCCAGATCCATACCTACCTCTGCCTCTCAGTCTCTTCTAGGATTGAGATCGAAGTCTGTTTATGACGAGGCCAATATAAGCAGGGCAAGGTAACACACACCTTTAATGCCAGCACTCAGGAGGCAGAAGCAGGTGGATGTCTGTGAGTTTGAGGCCAGCCTGGTCTATGTAGTGAGTTCCAAGCTAGCCAGGGTTACATAGTGAGACTGACTAAAAAATCATAATGTGGGTAATGAATCCAGGGAAGTCAAGTGACATATTCAAGGTCGAAAGAGAGAGAGAGAGAGAGAGAGAGAGAGAGAGAGAGAGAGAGAGAGAGAAACAGTAATGTGATGAAAGAGAACACAGTGATGTGACCGGAGGATGGTGTTTTCTCTGGACTATAATAATTTCTCTCTGTTACCTGAACCCAGAGACTAGCTTTTAAATAAATGCCTATGCAAAATTGTCTGGTTCATCACTCATCTCTATGGCATTCTGGTGGTGAGGCCTGGGTCGGGCTGGCTGGGATTAAACACCCAGTGCCTTTCATTAACTCTCCTCATGGTTTCATTCTCTTTCCATTGATCCAAAGGAACACCAAGGGGAACGCAGATGACGTGCAGTGATGTCGCCAAAGATGGCATGGCACAAAGTGACGCTAGGTCTTGCTCATGTCCTGCTGTTAGCAGAAAGCAATCACTGGAGTTAACAGATTCCTTCCTACTCTGTGCAATCACAACTGCTCTGAGATGATCCTGGGTCTAAAGCCAGAACTGAGTGATGTGTGGTGATCAGGGGCACAGCATCATATGTGAAGAGAATTCAGATTGGCAGGCCTTTACTCAGAGGCAGTGTCCTGGGCCACTCAACACAGGACAGAGGAGAAGAGGAAAACTCCTTCAGACCAAAGCCTCTGACCCTCAAGAGCATTGTAGGGCTCTGGGTATTTCAGGATCATCTACACCTCTACCAAGACTGCCAAGCCTTCCTTAAAAGACATCATGATCAAACACCGACACAGACATCATTGAAGGCAGGTGGATGATGAAGCATGTCCTCTTAGACATCTGATTTGTTGTTTCCCCAGGGGAATCTCAGTCCACATCTACCCATGCCGCAGCCTAACACTGTGGGGGAAACCTCACATTTCATAATAAACTATGTGATCTGGATCTTGCCTTGACTTCAGTTCATGAACTTTCCACAGCACTGCCTAACATGGAAACTCATGGAATCCTCACAAAAACCCAATGAAGAAAGTGCTATTTTTTATATTTATTTATTTATTATTTATTTATGTGTATGAGTGTACTGTCTGCATGTAGGTTTGTGCACCCGTGTCGTGCAATGCTGTGGAAGTCAGAAGAGGGTGTTGGATTCCCCTGGAACTGGAGTTCTCCTGAAATTGGAGTTACAGATGGTTCTCAGCCACCATGTGGGGGCTGGGGATCGAACCCGGGTCCTCTGTAAGAGCAGTCAGTGCTCTTAACCGCTAGGCCATCTCTCCAGCCCCGAAAGTGCTGTTTTTAAATGTACATTAAAAAATCAGGAAACTAAGGCAAACTGAACAAGAAGTAGGATTTCAGTTTTAAAAAGACTTATGTATTTTTAATTTATGTGCATGTGTGGGAGCCCACAGAGGTCAGAAGAAGTTGTTGAATACCTTGGAACTAGAGTTACAGACAGTTGTAAGCTGTCATATGGGTGCTGGGAATAGAACGCAGGTCCTCTACAAGAGGATCAGTACTCTTAACTCCCATGCCATCTCTCTACCCCCCACCCCTCAAGTCTAAGTTTTAAATTTCTATGGAGCATGGTGTTTTCTGATCCCTCTTGGATTAGAATCTTTCTCTTTGGTATGAAACTCACGAGATATTGGTGATTAGGTCCTTTTAGGATGGTGCTGTCAATAGAGAAGTTAACAGAAAGATGGTCGAGGCTTCACAAAGGCATCACACAATGCTCCAGAAAACCAGATTTGTAGACCTCTCTGTCCCTCCCACCATCATGCCCTCCATGAGTCAGTGCATTGGTAAAGTAGGTGCATCTTGTTCTTTCTCAGTGTACATTGCCTCCAGCAAGAAGAAAAATAAGGCACTTTTCGAATGGAACTTCAGGCATGGTGCCCTGCGTGTGCCCATCTTAAGATGTGAGACAGAACTCATAGATCTGACTCAATTGGGAGCATGATGATTAAAGTCCAAATCACTGACATTCATTTTGCTTATCGCTTGTTCCATATGCAGAGGTTCTACAGTTCTTGGAGGTGTGGAGGAAGAGGCAGCAGACAACCATAGCAAGCACCTCTAACTGAGACATCTTCAGAGGTAGGTAGAGAGCAGGGTCCTGGACTGTATGTGAGCCTGCAAAAGTGACATGTCAGGCTTGTTTGGAAATGTTCCACGTCCAAGTAATGCCAACATCATTCCTCCATGGAGTAAATTATTGCTCTCATAGTTCAGATAAAGAAACCGAGATAGAAAGATTTGACATAAGTGTGGCCAAATGCAATGTGCTAAAGGCATAATGCCACCTGCGCAGTATTCCCACCAAGGCTTCAGAACTTGAATATAATAAAGAAGAAGGAAGGCTCGGACAAACCCAAGGCTAGGAATGTTCAACTTAAGAAGTTGATTGTAGTCTTCAAATGTGTCAGTTAGCTAAGATGTATGTATTATCCAAGTTAAATTTAATGACATTTGTAAATATGTCATGGCCATGAAAGAGAATGACATTTTGTTAAAAATATTCTCACTGAAATATTTAGAAATCTGAGTAGGNCAAGAGGATCAGTACTCTTAACTCCCATGCCATCTCTCTACCCCCCACCCCTCAAGTCTAAGTTTTAAATTTCTATGGAGCATGGTGTTTTCTGATCCCTCTTGGATTAGAATCTTTCTCTTTGGTATGAAACTCACGAGATATTGGTGATTAGGTCCTTTTAGGATGGTGCTGTCAATAGAGAAGTTAACAGAAAGATGGTTGAGGCTTCACAAAGGCATCACACAATGCTCCAGAAAACCAGATTTGTAGACCTCTCTGTCCCTCCCACCATCATGCCCTCCATGAGTCAGTGCATTGGTGAAGTAGGTGCATCTTGTTCTTTCTCAGTGTACATTGCCTCCAGCAAGAAGAAAAATAAGGCACTTTTCGAATGGAACTTCAGGCATGGTGCCCTGCGTGTGCCCATCTTAAGATGTGAGACAGAACTCATAGATCTGACTCAATTGGGAGTATGATGATTAAAGTCCAAATCACTGACATTCATTTTGCTTATCGCTTGTTCCATATGCAGAGGTTCTACAGTTCTTGGAGGTGTGGAGGAAGAGGCAGCAGACAACCATAGCAAGCACCTCTAACTGAGACATCTTCAGAGGTAGGTAGAGAGCAGGGTCCTGGACTGTATGTGAGCCTGCAAAAGTGACATGTCAGGCTTGTTTGGAAATGTTCCACGTCCAAGTAATGCCAACATCATTCCTCCATGGAGTAAATTATTGCTCTCATAGTTCAGATAAAGAAACCGAGATAGAAAGATTTGACATAAGTGTGGCCAAATGCAATGTGCTAAAGGCATAATGCCACCTGCGCAGTATTCCCACCAAGGCTTTAGAACTTGAATATAATAAAGAATAAGGAAGGCTCGGACAAACCCAAGGCTAGGAATGTTCAACTTAAGAAGTTGATTGTAGTCTTCAAATGTGTCAGTTAGCTAAGATGTATGTATTATCCAAGTTAAATTTAATGACATTTGTAAATATGTCATGGCCATGAAAGAGAATGACATTTTGTTAAAAATATTCTCACTGAAATATTTAGAAATCTGAGT
>VZQC01004936.1:0-15046 GCA_009823505.1 Rhizomys pruinosus
GTATCTGGAGGCCAGAGGATGACCTTGGGTTTTGTCTCTCCGGAGCTATCCATTTTGATTTTTCAATAATTTTATTCTTATCTTATGTGTATGAGTATATTGCCTACATGTATGCAAGTGCACCTGTGTTGTGACAGGAAAGGACATTGGATCCCCTAACACTGAAGTTAGGATAGTTGTTAGCTGCCATGTGAGTTCTGAGATTTAAACATCTTTCGCAAGAGCAGTCAGTGCTCTTAATTGCTAATCCATTTTTTTCAACCCCTACTTTTTGTTTTGAGACATCTCACAATGGCATATAACTTGTTGAATAGGCTGAACTGTTTGGTTAGGCAGCTCCAGAAATCCATATGTCTGCCTCCTGAGCAGCAGGGTTATAATCATATAACTTGGGTTTGGGTCAGTGCCTCTGCACCAGACCAGATGGTCAGCAGGTTTGGGTCGGTACCTCTGTGCCTTTGTGCGGGCTGGCCGGAGGTCACTCAGGCAGGTACCAGTTACCAGGGTGCGGGCTAGGTTCAGGCATACCCCCCCCCCGCCGCCACCGTCGGAATCGGGTGAAATCCAGTGGCTTTTTTGAGATCCTTCAAACAAAAGAGAAGAGGGGCTTGGCTTCCAATATGTAATATATAAACAAAAGTGAAGCCTGAAAACTAGACAAGTCAAACTCCAGAAACAGGGAGGAGGAAAGGGAAAAAAAAAAAGCATCGGAAGGAGGAAAGCAAAACCATCCACGAACATAGTGTAAAGGTATTTGTGATCTGAACAAAAGGGAAGCCCACTGCCAGGGTCATGAGGGAACAACTTGGGAAAGGTACAGGATAATCCTGCACCAGCTCTACCAAACCTGTAGGAGAAAGCTACAATGGGAACCCCTTGGAGGAAAACCAAGGAACAGATCTTAGAGGATAATTGAAGACCTATTCAGATAAATTAAAGAACATAAAGAACAATTCAGAGAACTAAATAGAGAGAATGAAAAACTCAAAAGGACCTAAAGGGATACAATAACAAACATCAGAAAAAACTAAAGGAACAAATTGACAAACTCCATACATAGACTAAAGTGAGAAAAAAATAAGTCAGAGCACTAAAGAGGGTGAGAATGAAAACGCAAAAGGACCTTAGAGGTATAATGACGAACTTTTGAAAGAAAACTAAAGGAACAGATTGACAAACTCCAAAATAAACTAGAGGGAGAAAAAAACAAACTCCGAAGGAAGTAAGAAACACTAAAAAAGGAAGGCAACGCAGATGAAGGAAGGAGCACCAAGAAGAGAGTGAGAAGCCCAAGAATAGATTGAGAAGCTCAAAAGAAATGGAAATACTAAAAAACTCACAGTATGAAAGTAAGAAGATTAGATACTCATCCAATCAGAAGAAAGGAAAGGAAAAGCTCAGAAAGTGAATGGAGGAAGCAGAACAAAGAAATATCAGATCTGGAAAGATAAACAGAACAATTAAAAAGGCTCAAATAAAGATTATGAAAATTTAAAATACACAAAAGTGGAACAACCAGTAATATGGGACACTATGAAAAGAACAGCTAAAGAACATCATAGGAATAAAGGAAGGAGAAGAATCTCACGAAGGAAATCTCAAGAGAATATTATATGAGCGGATCTCTCAACAGAAATAGATAAAATTTCCCCAAAGCGAAAAATAGACAAACCCATACAAATACAAGAAGCACATAGGACCCCAAATAGAAAAGAATCAAAAAGAAACACCCCACGCCATATGATAGTTAAAAATGCTAGATGGCCCAAAACAAAGACAAATTGTTGAGGGCTACAAAAGGAAAGACAAGTCACGTACAAAGGGAAACCCATAAAGAATTACAACTGACTTCGCGCCTCAACCATGAAAGCAAGAACATGGAGCAAACCATTCCCAGGGTTAAAGGACTAGGGAATGCCAACTCAGAATACTTTAATCAGCAAAAATGTGCTATAGTTGAAGGAGAGAAGAAAATCTTCCATGACATAACAAGATGAAGGAATCAATGTCTGGAAAACCCACTCTTCATAAAAACTTGAAGCAATTCAAAGGAGCAGAAGAGAGGAGCAACAAGCCTCAAACACCTAGAAAAAGAAACCAATAAAACATAACCGAGGAGCAAATCAGAGGCTAGAAGTCCAAATGGATGATAAAGTGAAAGGAAGCAACATCCATCCTTCAATTATAAACCTTAAATATTAATGGGCTTAAACTCCCCAATCAAAAGGGCACAGACTGGAGATTGGTGTAGGAAACAAAACCCATCTATATGCTGTCTACAAGAAAACCATCTCAATTTCAAGGATAGCCACCAACTGAAGGTGAAGGAATGGAAAAAGTATTCAATCAAATGGGGTACAAAAAAAGAAAGTGGGGGTGTGCTATTATAATATCAGACAAATAGACTTCAAAGCCAAAAGAAATCAAAAGAAACAAGAGGGCCATTACATCTTTATTAGAAGAACAATTGACGATTTAAGATCTCACAATCGTGAATTTATATGCACCAAACTATGGTGCCCCAAACTTTATAAAGACAATTTTGCAGGGCCTCAAGGCACAGATTAATAACCCCAGAGCACTAATGGTAGGGGACTTCAATATCCCAGATTAAGTCTCCCAGACAGATCAACAGGACAAAGGATACACAGGGACACATCGGACTAAATGAAACAAATACACAAATGGACCTCACTACATCTATCGATATTTCACCCAAACACCAAAAAATAAACTTTTTATTCAGCACCTCTGGAACAATTGCTCCACAATAGACCATATACTGGGACACATAAGAAATCTCAACAGATAAAAAAGTTTTGAAATTATTTCATGCATTCGATCAGACTACAGTGCAATAAAAATGAGTATCACACCAGGAGAAACACTACAACGCCCCTCAGAACACATGGACTGTTTACAACACTCTCCTGAATAATGAATGGTCCAAGGAAGAGATAACAAGTAATAAAAACATCTTGGTACTGAATGACAATGATAAACAACACAGCAAAAGCCTATGGGACCGTTAAAACATCCTAAGAGGGAAGTTTATAGCTCTAGTTCCTACATTAAAAACAGCAAAAGAGCACAAGTGAATGACCGAACACTGCATCTAAATCACTTGAGAGACAAAAACAATGAACCCTAAATGTAGCTGACAAGAAGAAATAACAAAAAAAAAAAAAAAAAAAAAAAAAAAAAAAAAATAGAAAAAAAGAAAACCATACAAAAATCAATGAATCCAAAAGTTGGTTCTTGAGAGAAGAAACAAGATAGACAGACCTCTAGGCCCAGTAACAAAAAGAAAGAAGGACAACCCCCAAATCAATAGAATCGTGATGAAAGGGGAAATATCACAACAGATAATGAAAAGATCCAGACAATCAGATGGGATTCTTTAAAAACATAGACTCTACTAAGCTTGAAAACCTAGAAAATGGATGAAGAGCTGAAATCCTGGGAATCAAACAAAGCTCGAACCAAGAATAGATCGACAGCCTAAATAGACCAATAGTACGGGAAGAAATCAAGATGTATAAGTAGCCTCCCAACCAAAAAAGGCAGGCCCAGATGGGTGTTCACAGCAGAATTCTATAAAATGGTCCAAAAAGACTTACAACATCGCAAATTGTTTAGAAGGGTACAAACGGAGGGAGTTCTCCTGGATTCCTTCTAGGGAGCCAGCATCACTTTAATTCCAAAACCAGGAAAAGACAACCAGAAAAGGAAAACTAGTAGACCCACTCCCTAATGAACACAGATGCCAAATTTTTAAACAGGATACTGACATAAATCGCATACAGACCAACATCAGAAACACCACCATGGACCAAGTTGGATTCATACCAGAGATGCAGGGAGGGTTCAACATATGAAATCAATAAATATCATCAAACGTATAATGGAACTGAAGGACAAAAACCACCCATCATCTCAATTGACACGTGGAGAAAGACCTGTGAACAAAATCCAGTAATCACGTCATGTTTAAGTCCTAGAGGGAATTGGACTGGAGGGTGTCATCCTCAGGTAGTCAAAGCCATATACAGGAAACCCCAGCCAACATATAATCCAAATGGGGAAACGACAGAAGCATTCCCTTAAGGGGAGAACTCAGCAACGTTGCCCCCTGTCACCACTCCTTTTTCAGTAGAGTGCTGGAAACCCTTGCTAGGGCATAAGGCAAGAAAAGGAAATTAAAGGAGTTCTAACTAATGGAAGAAAGAGGAAGTCAAGCTATCCCTTTTTGCTGATGATATGAATGTCTACCTAAGGGATGCTAAGAACTTCACCAAAAAGCTCCTAGAAACAAATTAGAGCTTCGGTAAATTGGCAGGAATACAAAATAAATCTAGAAAAATCAGTAACCTTTCTTTACACTAACAACAATCAACGAAGAAGGACTACAAGGAGAACCTTCTCACTCACAATAGCCTCAAAAACATAAAATACTTAGGAACAAACCTAACCAAAGACACCAAGGATCTCTTAAAAACAAATTTTTAAACCCCTGAAAAAAGAAATTGAGGAAGACATCAGAAGATGGACAAACTCCCTGCTCATGGATTGGACAATAAATATAGTAAAAATGTCCATCCACCGAACAAACTCGTGTACAGATTTAATGGCAATCCCAACAAATCCCAAGAGGTTCTTCACAGGCTTGAAAAAAAATCCTCAATTTCATTTGGAAAAAAAAAGACCCCCCGAATAGCCAAAGCAAAACCGTGAGAGAAAAGAGCATACAGGGGGGATAGCTACACTAGACGCAAACTATACTACAAGGGCTATAGTAATAAAATAAACATCCTGGGGATCTGGCACAAAAAATAGACCAGTTGACCAATAGGAATAAAACTGAAGATCCAAACCTGGGCAATACAATGTCAGCCACCTCATATTTGACAAGGGGGCCAAGAAAGCACAATAGAGGAAAGACAAAGCATCTTCTGTAAGGTGGTGTTGGCAAAACTGATCACCACTTGTAGAAGATGAAATGAAACCCCTACCTCTCACCTTGTACAAAAGTCAACGCCAGATGGATCAAGACCTCAACGTGAAACAAAAAACTCTGGAGGTGGATAGAAGAGAACTTGCATCAGACTACAAGACATAGGCCGTAGGAAAGACTTCCTAAATCAGACAGCAGGACAGCAGCTGCACAAGAAGTAAGATCGAAAATTGACAATGGGACGTCATTAAACTCAAAAGTTTCTGTACATCAAAAGAAACAATAAAGGAATGAAAGAGAAAACCCACAGATGAGGGAGGAAACCTTACTGCAGATACATCTGACAAAGCGTTATTCCAGAGTATACAAGCTAATCAAAAAACAAAGAAGAAAACAAATGAAATCACTCAAAAGATGGAGGCAAGAGCTGAATAGAGAGTTTACAGAGGAGGAATTAAAGATGGCTGAGAAACATCTTAAGAAGTGTGTCAACATCGCTAATAATTAGTAAATGCAAATTAAAACCACTTTTGAGATATCTTCTTATTCCAATAAACTGGCTAGGATCAGGAATAAAACGAATGAATACCAAGTGGTGGAGTGGGGTGGGGAAAGGGGAACACTCATCCATTGCTGGTGGGAAAGCAAACTTGTACACCACTTATGGAAAGCATTGTGGAGAACCCTTAGAAGACTGAAAATGAGCCTGCCATTTGACCCAGGCAATACAACTCGCTGGTATATACCCACAAGACACATCTTACCTGCAGAGATACATCCACAGCTATTTTTATTGCAGCGCTGTCACAGTAGCAAAAAAGCTGGAACCAGCCCCAGGTGCCCCGCAACTGAAGAGTGGATAGAGAAAATGTGGTATAGATACACAA
The DNA here is from genome assembly GCA_009823505.1 of Rhizomys pruinosus. NCBI lineage: Eukaryota > Metazoa > Chordata > Mammalia > Rodentia > Spalacidae > Rhizomys > Rhizomys pruinosus. Next base: position 5,842 of record VZQC01004936.1, read on the forward strand.
TGGGAGTTCTGTGCATCAGTAAGAGGGGGGAAAAAAAAAAAAAACAAATCAGAACTTTGCAGGTAAATGGATGGAGCTGGAAGACATTATGTAAGTGAAGTAACACAGTCCCAGAAAAACAAACGACAAAACTGGTGTCCTCATATGTGGATGCTATTGCCAAAAGCCCAGATATAAATATTTCACATGGAGAGGGATGCATATTCAAAGAGGAACAACAATGGAAAGACTGGATCAGAAAACGGACGGAAAGGTGAATTGGGAAGGGTGGGAGGGGCGGGAGAGGACAACGGGTGTGTATTCAATTAATATGCATATTTACTTGATGTGAGTTCAACAAGTATCCAGTAATTTTTTCCAGACACGCGCGACAGGTAACCGTGTTTGTAAGACGTAGGAAAAAGTAAAGATGGTATATTAAACAACGTGCTTTACAGCTCCATATACGGTAATGCATACGAGTTAAATGGAGATATAAATTGCTTGTTGTCCACATTTGTTTGTTACATAAAATCTGTTAAAACAATAGCTTTGGAATTGGCACATACAAAAGTTTCTCTATATTTTTCTTTGTTTACAGTATCACATTGTTAAAGCCATTCTCTTGTCACTATAAGAATGATTTAATGTAAAAATTAAGTTTGCTATCCAAGTTAATCACATATACAGTCACTCAAAACATCATGGATGAATTTGATGAAATCTGTGCTTTGATTCCAGCCTATAAGTATTTGTACTACAACTGCCTTTTTTATGATTCATGGGTCAAAAACAAAAAACCTAAAAAATGTGGGGATAACAATAGATATGAATCCTTTTCGTCAAAACCTTGCAAATTCAAATTCTTAAAACTAACTAATGGAAAAGATTGTATGTTTCCACAGGTCAAAAAAATCACCAACTTAATGGCTGAGAAAGAAAAGATGCAGCTTTGCCATGAGTAGGATGTACCCAGAAATTGCCAACAGAAAGGTTGACCTGTCGGAACATTGAAAGGAAGAAAGCCTCGATTGCTACAAACATCAAACCCCTCTGTGGATCTACTTGTAACACCTACTGGTAACAACTATTTATAATGAAGTCCTAACGAAACGTATGTAGGTGCCGCAAAGATTTTAAGACGAGAGACTTTCTTACCCTCCCCCTCCCCCCAAAAACAAAAAAAACAAGGAGAAATACGATGATGAGGAGGTCGTTTTTCAACTGTAAATTGGAGACCACTATTATAGAGGTAATCTCTATAAAAGCCGGTAAAGTGGGGCTGGCGAGATGCCTAGAGGGTTAAGAGGCACGCGACTGCTCTGTACAGATGACCAGTGTTTCGATCCCCAGCACCCACATGCGGCTGAAGAACCGTCTGAAGCTCCAAATCCAGAACTCCAGTTCCAGGAGAACTCCAGTGTCCAGGGGAATCCGAGACCCGCTTCTGAACTCGGTGCGTTGCACGACACGGATGCACATACTTGCATGCAGACGGTACATTCATACACATACAGAATAAATAAAATTAATAAAAAAGTAAAATTTAAAATCGGTAAAAGCTGCCTTCTTGGAAAATTGACTGATAGACATAGTAACTGTAAAAAGGAATATTCTCTATTCAAAACCAAACATAATACTAAAGACCTTAAACTATGAACTTAAGCAAAATACATTAATACATGAGTACGCTAAACATCAGCAATGGATTTTTTTACCAAGGAGATGTTGGGCAAGGGATCCAAGCGCCCACACAAGGTAAAGGTTCCTTGCCTCTAAACTGGGAATACCTGCAAGAAAACAAGCAATAAGGCCTGCTTGTTGAAGACCTGATGTTAACCTGGGAGGGATGTATTGAGACCACAACATGCAAGTGTACAGATGTGGGCCTCTGGAAGGCCAGAGAGTTTTACCAAAGGCCAATAAACCAAAAAGCCAAAAATATGGGTCTCCTTGAGTCAAGCAAGACTCCTCCATCAGCATCAACACCTCAACTGCCTGGAAATACGTGCAGCAGAGGCGCCATATGCCTGCCCAGCCCAAATCCAATTGGCTATTGCTCTCTCCTTGGAGTAGTAACCCACACACAGCTGATGCCCACAAGCTTACATCTGCTGATGGTTAGGAGATGTTATAAAGCCACAGTAAAATACCCTGTCATATTTAACAGAAAAAAATATAATTCATGGATTAACACACACCATCCAAACATCTGTGTCCTATATCCAAAGTTAACCTACATAAAACAATTAGTAACTGTTTAAATACCTATATATCTAATTGCTTGTGCTCATTAGTAAGGATCGAAAGGTTATTCCTGGACAAACTGTCAGCCCCATGAAAGGAAACAGCCAGAAGTGGCCAGAGTCCAAGACAAATACGGGCTCCAGAGAAAGTAAGACTGTTTTGCATCTCATCCACCTGTGCCCCTTTTCTAAGCTAGGAACAATCGGCAGAAGAGGAGGGCATGGTAGAATGTAAGGGCTGCGATTTGGGGTGAATGGTGAAACTACAGCAATATAGTCTGGACACTCATTTGATCAACTTTGGATTGAACATACAAGCCCCCCCCAACCCCCACTGGATGGTCAAACCCATGGGCTGTGGTGGGTATTGGGCAACAACTGCCTGCAAATTGGTTTTTACTTAAGGATGTTGTATGCATAAATGAGCAACTTATTGCCAAAAAATGGAAAAAAAAAACTGAGAGAGAGAGGGAGGACGTTAAGGCGGAATGCATGATCTGGGATGGGGTGGGGTGGGGGGAAGGGAAAGGGAAAGATGCCTGAACTGATGGAAAATGATGTATGAACTACACAATGGCAGTCAATAAATAATAATAATAAAAAAAGAAAAATAGGCAAGATACCTTTTTACCTGGCTTTTATGTAGATTCTGGATATCGAAAACAAGTCCCCATGCTTTTTCAGTAATCACTTTACTGACTGAGCTATCTATCCAGTCTCCAAAAGCATGATAAAAATTAAAAAATTAAATTCAAATGTATACAATCTATTGTGTTAAAATTGTATTTAAAATAGCAACAATGTGCCACTACCTTCTATCCCCAGTGCTGTTGCTCCCATAATCACTACCAGATGTCCATATGTATAACATTGACACTTATTTATAGCTTTCCAATGCATATCCATACGTGGTTTTAAATTTTTGCCAAACTTGACTGCACAGTGATGTAGCACATTGACCTGTCTCTTAGTTCCTGAATTATCTTTCTTTTCCATCTAAAATGCCATGCTCTTCTTGGTATTTTATTTCTTTCATTTTGTCTTTCATTTCAGATGTTTCATTTCCCTTAATTTTTTAAGCTTTTAACTGTTGCCCAGAGCAGGGACTCACAATAACTCAAGAACTGTGGGCAGGGTATGTTTATGGCATATAGAAAGATAAATTGGAAGTAGGAAACCATGGAGATCCTAGGGAGTGGGAGCTCCAGCTCTAACAGGCACAAATAAGAGCACAGAAAGACCCAGAATCACAGGAGGAGCTCAAGGCTCTGCATTTCAAGGTTCCTCCATTTATACGCCCTAGCACTCAGTCTCAGATCGTTTGGGTGTGTCTCTACCTTCTCTCTTCACCATCTTTTCTTCTATGACTTCTTTATTTTCCAGCTAGCTGCTCAACATTCTTAAGTTTGAGATATTCTGATCACAAGCTCAGTCAAGACCCCTCATTATGCTATTTATTTCTTATGTATTTTATGTCAGGGATTAGGATCTGGGGAAAAATAATAAATGTGATAGGAAATACTTCAGACCTTCAGCAAGTTATTCTTTTGGGAAGATAATTCCAAAATCAAAATCGAGGGCACATATTTAAAAGTGAAGCTGTTTGAGCAGGTGATCAGTGGTGATGTCATTTCCTGTTGAATGGGGAAGATAACAGCAAGAAGAGAGTGAAAGTGGAAATAAAATTTTATTTTGGCATATTAAGTTTGAAGTGACTATTTGACTACTATGAAGGGAATGGTTACAGAGGCAGTTGGATACATTGTCCGCCCCCATGTCCCATAGCAGAAGTTACATTGTAATTTTAGTTTCAATTTTTTCACAAAATATTTCCTGTTGTTTTTAAGTCTTAGATTCTATGGAATTCCAAAGCAGAAGCTTCAGTATTGTTCTAAATTTGTAAAGGAGAGACCACTTACTAGACTACATGGAGTTTAAAGTAGGGTTTAATTTAATAACTACACTGGGCCGCCACTCAACTCTGGAGGAGTAGGGCCTTGAGGTGCAGGCTACATGGCTGTTTTGGTCTTTTTGCGACAGGGTCTCCTTTTAGTCCCAGGTGTCCTGGAGCTGACTATGTAGACCAAGCTGGCTTTGAAATCACAGAGATCTGCCTGCCTCTGCTTTCCCAGTGCTGGGATTAAAGGCAGGCACCACAATACCTGGATACATGGCTTTTTAGAAGTACAGCAGCCCTCCGAGTTTAACCATGATGGTTTAAAAGTACCCACTAACGAGGAAGGCTAGCCAAGCATCCAACCTCCCGAAGGAAGAGTCAGCAGTTAAAGTTAATCAATCAAGGAGAAGTGCAGGAAGCAACTCGAGAAGGAACTCATTCTAGAATGACCTCAGGGAATAGTGGTTATCTGAGAACACATCCGAGTTTAATACTCCTCTATCTCAAGTGTATATATCTTGTGCTGCGGACTTCCCAGCCCTGCCTTCCAGTAAAAATTTTCTTTTGCATCAATTGAATTTACAATTATTATTTACTTAATTAAGTTATTTAATACAGTAATTAAATTAATATCTTTTGCTTTTGAAGAGGGAATCGGGTATAGGTCTTATTGTATACTTCATCTGTGGATGGGCCTTTCTGCCATCCCAGGCTGTTGAATGCAGGTAGAGTTCTTCTATTCATCTGAAAGTTTGAACAGGAATGTTGTTTGAAGGATGTTAAACTTCAAGGAGTTGAGAGAGTCAAATCCCTGCAGCTAAGCCAAGAGACCACAGGGAGTTCATGGAACTGAAAATTGCAAAATTTCTGTAGATAGATGCTAAAGCCAGGGAAGGGTATGGTGATGGGAAGATAGTCCAAGAACAACTCAGGTGAGTCAGAGCCAACAGAGGATGTGTGAAAATGAAGAAGAGGAAAAAGAAATCCGATTTAGATTAGATTTTCTTACCTTTTATTGACTTATATTCTGAAGGATTTGGCCAAATGACATCTGCTGACAAGGGTGTGAGGTAACCCTTCACCAAGCTTGTCTCTGGAGCTCTCCTCACACCTTTCCTCTCATAGGGTCAAATTTGGGGTATTTATTCTTCTTATGACAACTCTTTATTCCTTCTGCCTCAGTACATGTTTTGAGTTTGTTAGACCAAACGATTTTCATCGGGTGTTGTGCTGGGAAGACTGGGGGAGCACCTACAGGTGAAGGGGGAAAATAAGTGCTGCTTCCTAGAATATGGGTTTGGACACAGAAAATGTTTTCTTTTTATTATGAGTTGATGTTATTTTGGCTCTGTGTTTGAGACATCGGCAGCTTGTTTAATCCTCTGTAGACCCCAGCTTGTGGGGCCGGGAAATGGGTCGGCGGAGGGGACCATGCGGGCCGGGAAAACGCACAAATAAGATCTTGCCGGCCTGCTGGCCCGCGGGAGTGGAAGTAAGATTACTTGAAAGGGCGCCACCACATCCGGCCCGGGGTATGTGGGCCTTTGGTGGTGGAAAACGCAGAAAAACGAAAAGAAAAATTAAAAAAAGGGATCGACTGGTTGGTGTGGGAAAGGGCTGGCGCAAAGAGTACTACGATACAGAGGAGTGCAGTTGCGGAACGTGCCAAAGTGAACGGGGGATTAGAGGAAAAGTGATCTTTTTTTTTCTTTTTTTTTTTCTTTTTTTTTTTTTTTGTTTCTTTTTTGTTTTTCTTTTTTTTTTTTTTTTTTTTTTTTTTTTTTTTTTTTTTTTCCTCTTCCCCCTCCTGGCCGCTTGGCCGCTCGCCCGGTCTCTACCGGCGCCTCGTCTTCCTCGGTGTCGGCACCGAATGTGGTGTCTGCGTTGCGCCCTCTTTTGTCGTCGGGAATCATAGATACCCCCGTGAGGAGTAAACGGCCAGACCCCCGAACGGGACTGCCCTGAGTCGGTATAAGTCCCGGCCCTGTCGTCGAGCGTGAGGGTTCCAGGGGGCAGTTGGGGTGAGTGTGAGAGTCGCCTAGCGGTCCACAGTACGCTAAGAGAGGGCAGGATAACGGCCCGACGTTCAGCGCACGAAGGGTGCATGGCTCCATGCGCGCTCGTCTGGATTACACAAGACCTATAGCAATTCGGATATATATCTATATTATAATTATATATAATATATATATATATATATATATATATATTAATGTTTAAAATTATTCTTTTGGGGAGTTTGAATTTCAAACTAAAGATTTATTTTCTGACTTCTACTATTGCTACTTATAATATACCTTATGATATTTTGTGCTATAAAATGCTTTTGCTTTAAAAAAGTACACGTTAGTTTGCCATTTCGGCGATCTTGAGTTGTTGCTCCGTGTGCAGTGGTCAGGCAGGGCCCCCCTGCCAGGCCAGGTGCTTAAGCCAGGTCAGAGTTTAGGCTATTCCTTAGATTTTAGGATATTGGGTTGTTGGATAATTGATTCATTGGTTTGCCGTAGGTAGGTTGCAGTTGCATGGTTTGTGCTTTCTTTTTGCAGTGGCCCTGCTTGCTTGCTGGCTCAACGTGGGGCCTCCTGTTATTGTTAAACCCTTGTTTCGGGTGTCATTTGTGGCGGCTGCTTCGTGCCTGGGCAGGGTTGCCCTTTGCCCTTGTAGCAGGCAGTAAAACCAAGCCTGACGCCATTGTGAGTCTGCGGTATGCAGTGCTCAGGTCAGGGCACTGCCCGGACCTGTGATAGACAGCGAGATACTGGGGTGCAGGTTAAGGCATATTCCAGCCCCCCCCCCCCCCTGCCAGCATGGAATTGCTGAGTGTCCAAGTGGATTTTTTTGAGAAACTTCAGAACAGAAAGTGAAGACTGTTGGAATTATACAATATATAAACAAAAGTGAAGCCTGAAAACCTAGACAAATCAAAACTCCATAAAAAAAGATTATTAAAAAAAGCATTGCTGAAGGAGGGGTGGGCAAGCAAAAAGCAATTGTGTCCGTCAACACAGGGAAAAATCTGATGAGCGGGGTGAGGGGGCAGCAGAAACAGGTCAAATAAAAAATTAAAAGAGAACGTGAAGCCCACATGTCCAGGGACAGTGAGGGGCAAGGTGACATAACACATTGGGATTATAAGTACGGTTTGTGGGTGAAGGATAATTCCACCCCAAGCGCGACCATACCCTGTATGGCGGACTTGGCGACAGTGGGATTCCCCCAGGAGGTGACTCCTCTAGAAACTCAGAAACAAAAAGCGATGAGAGGAACAATGTGCAGACCGTGTGAGGAAAGGAAGAAGAGAAGACGAGAAGAAGAAAGAAGAAGGCAGGAGAGTTAGACGGAGGAGAGGAGAGAAGAAAAAGAGGGATGAGAGGAAAAACCGCAAGAAAGACCCAATGATTTAAAGACCCTGAGAGGGTGAGGGTACATGCGAATAATTGGGAGAGACCAAGGAGAAAACGGCAGAAAGAGAAAACGATCCGGGAGAGAGAAAGGACAAAGGTTCTCAGAAGAAAGAGTGGGGGTCTTTGGTGTGGGGGAGGAAGGGGGGTGGGAGGGTTGGGCGAGGGAGAAAAGGACGCGAACGAACGCGGGAGGGGAATACACGGTCAAAAGTGAAGCCAGCCCCTTCAGGAAGGAGGAGCACCTAAGGTGAACGAGTGGTAGTGGTAAAAGCGCAAAAAGAAGTAGCTGGGAGAAGACTTGATAAGAAAGCTACCCTACAGGAGGGGCAAAGGAATTAAGGAAGGAAAGAAAGAGAATGGACTTTTTACTAGGAGAGGACATAATAAGAGTATAGACGCTAGCCTACGTTCAAGAGGATAAAGGAAGGGAAAACTAAGCCTGCAGAACTTAGAAGGGAGGGGAAGCAGAAGAAATGGAACTGTTAATGCGCAGAGCGGCGAGGGAGAACAAGGAAATCCACCGAGCAACCGATTAAAAAATGCGCAAAGTAAATGAGGGGAAAAGTAAACACGGGATTGAAAATTTGAGTACCAAAAGGAGATTATATTCTTTACAACCTTTCTAGGAAAGAGAGAGGACAAGGGGAAAAGCAGTGCCAATTATTTGAGGCAGTCGCAGCGGTAAGAGAGGAAGGCAACGAAGCGAGGCAATGAGAGAAAGGAGTGGGTAGCAGAAGCGTGCAACAGAATGAATGTTTAGCGGGGAGGGGGTGAACAGTGTGCCCCAAAAACATTTGAAAGAAAAAAACAAAAAACAAAAAAAAGACATCACCCCAGCCTCAGTTTTGGACAGAGACTAAGAAGCACCACGAGAACGCCAAAAATAGACTAAGCTATGCAGACTATAATATCACTATACGCCTAATATGTAATTTTACGCCCCGAAGCGTCATTTGCGATGCAGTAGGGAGGGAGGAAATACTAACCTGTCGAGAGGCCTTGCACTTAAAAAAATTATTAAGATTCATAAATTGCAAGGGCGTAAATCTGACCAAACGATAATAAAATCTATTTAGGTTGTTTTTTAGCTCATTCCTAATAGGCCCAGGGTCGGACTTTTTCGGAAACCCTCTTTCAGCAGAAGACAGCGGTACCGGCGTCGGCAACCAAATACCTGGGTATGGCATAAGCAAGAACCGATAAGTTGGCGAGTCCACTCAATGAAGATTTTCTTTTCTAGATCTAAGAAGTAAGAGAAGACACAGTCCTCGGAGCTGATAAACGTAAGGCCAGGGGGGAGAAGTACTGATCTTGTGGGGAGGCACAAACAACCAGAGGAGTAGACCACGCAAAAATAGGGCAACCTGGAGAGTGAAGCCAGGTGAGGAATAGATGAGGAGAGAACGGTGAGAAGAGATTATGTGTGTTTCGAAAGCGTGACATGGAATGGATAACAAGAGTCAAGAGATCCACCCTGTATTCCAAGGTGCCAGGAACCTTCTTAACGAAAGCTGTCAACAAAGAAAAGATATGGGACCTTCTTTTGGAAGCTTACAAGGATAATCAGTTGGTACTACGACCGACTCCGAGTGATGCAATCGCCCAGCCCTCCAAGACACGAGGAATAAACAAGGAGAAAGTATTTGTTTTTCTCTCTCCCTTCCCCCCTTCCTCTTCCC
>VZQC01004937.1:0-10098 GCA_009823505.1 Rhizomys pruinosus
CAGGAAGCCAAGGGTCACATCTCGCAAAGAGCACAGGAAGCAGAGAGAGCAACTGTAGACCATGAGGCTTGTTAAAACTCACTAAGCCTGCCTCCAACAACGCACTTCTTCCAGCACAGCCACACCTTCTAAGACCTCCAAAAACAGTGCCACCAACTGGAGACAAATGTCTGAATACTTACAGCCTATGGGGGACACTTATTCAAACCACCAGTGCTGGTTCTTCCTCTTATAACAATCCTCGGGATTCCATTGGGTCCATGTGGACAGCCCAGCTCGTGCCCTATTCTCATTGTAGAGCACCTCCACTGTGGAAGGTGACATTCACAGGCTGCAGGGACAAGGGAATAGACATCTCAGAGCCATTATTCAGCCCACCACAAGTGTTGCACTCACAGGCAGGAACGGGAGTGATGGCACGACTGAACCCAGCTGGCAAGACTGACTGTAAGAAGGACTGCACTCTAAGGCAGAACTCTTCCATGGATGGCAGCTCTGATGCAAGAAGAAGACACATGTCTGAAGCAGGCCACATGACTCAGTGTGGCACACAGGTCACAAAAGGACAAAGCATGGGCTGAGCCAAAACCCACTATGAGAAGAGAGCACTGACAGGACACAAGAAACGCCCTGATCCTGGGCAAGTCCACATTTACCAACTAGCCGTTGACAAGAGATGCTCAGTATAAGAAGTGTTTCTTATGTTTAGGATCTGTGTATCTTTATTTTATAATATATAAACTAGGGAAGAGTTGTAGTTACCTTCCTGTTCTTAATTACCCTACTGCTCTCTTTATAAAGTCCTGAGCAGATCATTCCTTTAACTTGTGAAGCAAGTTAAACTGACCAGAGGGTTTTTTTCCAGCTCTTTTATTCCTTTATCATGTAAACAAAAGAAGATTCCATAAAGTTTAAAAAAACAACTGGGGCTGGAGAGATGGCCTAGTGGTTAAGAGTGCTGACTGCTCTTGCAGAGGACCTGGGTTCGATCCCCAGCACCCACATGGCGACTGAGAACCGTCTTTTACTCCAGTTCCAGGGGAATCTGACACCCTCTTCTGACCTCCGCAGCATTGCATGACACGGTGCATAGACCTACATGCAGACAATACACTCATACATTCCAGAGTTTTTCTTTTCTTCTTTTTTTTTTTTTTTGTTTTTTTGGTCTTTCGAGACAGACTTTCAGTCTCTAGCCTGTAGCCCCATGCTGTCCTGGAACTTCACTCCTGTAACCAAGGCTGGCCACTTGAAACTCAGCCAAAGATTCACCTGCCTCTGCTAACCGAGTGCTTGGAATAAAGGTGTGCGCCACCTTTTTTTTCTTTTTTTCTTGTTCTTTTGCATAGCAATATTGCTAGTGTTCCTATTAGGTTGTACCAGATCCTTTCATGCAAAGAGCTCTAGTAAGTGCCTTCTTGTAGTGTGTATCCGTGAATCCTTGTAAGTAAACAGGCTGTCCTATCTGCCTAGGGGTAGGCTCTTGGGGCAGTGGTATGTGGTGAGCTCATCTGAAAAATGATTCTGTGTATAGGGGCTGATGGGGGAGGGACAGGAGAGCTGGAGGGTCAACTAAGGGGAAGCAGGTGCTTTTGGTCAGTTTTCTGGAACCTTCTTACTGTTAACTCAGGAGACTGCGATTATTGAACATCTTCTGTGTGTGCTAGGTGTAGTGTCATGTGCTTAATGTATGGTACCTGTCTTGATTCTTACAAGAACCTTGTATATCTTATTATTTCCATTTTATAGGTCAGAAAACCATATCAGTAGCTATGTATCAAACACTATGCTCTAATACTTCAGTAATTCTAATTTATCCATTATAATGGTAACCTGTGAGTAGATTATAATACATATTTTACAGATGATGAAACTGTGGTTCAATGTTATGTAAATGCATGAACACACAGCTGAAAAGACCCATGGGGGGTGGGTGGATGTCGATCGAGGATCTTGGCTTACAATCCAGACAGAAGAGCTTGTTTTTAAATATTATCTGGTGGTGATTATATAGAACGACCAGTTAAACTCTTTTAAGAGTTTCATGATTGTACTGGATTTTATAGATCTATCATTAGGCATATGTAATGCTGGTGGCTGGTATTTATATTTCTAGGTATTCAGGCAGACCTAGGTAGACCCAGCTTGGAAGCCAAGCTTGATATCAAGCAGATCCTAATTTCTAGGCTTGTGGCAGTGCTGGTTGGGGAGATAACTGGGCTGATGAGGATCCTGGATGCCTGGCATGAGAAGGGGCTTCCAGTGCAGTGCTGTTTTGCCAGATGTTCACTTTAAGTTCTCCACCTTGGATCTTGGTGTGGTAACTAACTGCCAGCTTAGTTTGAAACTCCGGTCTGGTTACATTTTTACATTTGGTTTTTTAATCTATGGGTGGACTAACAAACAGTTCATGTGGTTAATATTTGATCCTTAAAATAATGAGAATAAGGTTGGCTATGGAGAGAGTGAAGTTATAAAGAGATTTAATGCAGTAAGCCTGAAAATAAAAGAAAGGATCAAAGTAAGAAGCATAATGAAGTTCATCAGTAGTCTTCCAAACCCTCAGGTATTGATAGTTTGTGTATTAGGATAACAAGTAACCCAGGTAGTCGAAACAAGATTCGTATCCAAAGGCAATGGATTACAACATGCCTTTCTACTATGTTTAATGTAGTGATGTTTGTATGATATTGGAACCTGTATTCTATCTCTTCTGCTCGGTCTTGCTCATCTTCGTCTCTCCTTCTCGTTCTCTATATATAATTATAGTAGTATATAGTAGTATATAGTATATAGTAACTATGAGTTTTTGTTATTTGTTTTGTTTGTTTTTTTTGGTCTTTTTGAGACAGGGGTCCCTGTTTTCCTCCCAGCTGGCCTGGAGACTCACTAGTTAGACCAGGCTGCTGGCCTTGAACTGGCAGAGGCTCCAACCCTGCCTCTGCCTCCAAAGTGCTCGTATTAAAGGTGTGAACACAAACATCTGGCTGTATTCTTATATTATATAGATAGTTTATTGGTGGTATTTTTTTCATTAGATTTTTTTAAATATTGTAGTGAGTGNGTTTGATTACGAAAACTGCGAACAAATGAAAATATAAAATACAGAATCATAGCTTACATGTGTAATGGTTGCTCATTCTTCAAAGGAGGATTACTATAAATCTTTTTTTTTTTTTTTTGGTTAATTTTAAAGCTAGCAATTGTCCTTAATTTGTTATTCTTATAACCTGAATTTTCATTTGTTCAACATATTATTCTGCATCAGACATGGTAGTAAGCATTGACCAGACTGATGAGCAGAAGAAGCAGTTGTCCTTAATGTAGAAATGCATCCTTATGCAGGGACAGTTGTCCTTAATGTAGAAAAGCATCCCCTTATGCAGGGACAGTTGCACAGGCTCCTATGAGTGATGGCAGTTGCTGTGTCTGAGAGATCTTTATCTGAAAGGTCTTACAAGCCATTGATAAGTCTGCTTGCATGAATGATTTGAAGTTCAGAAAAACCCCCCCCATTAGTTTTTCTTTTTTTTCTTTTATTTTTTATTGAACTTTTTCACATTTCATACATAATCAAATTTAGACTCATTCTCCCTTCCATGCCCCCTACCCCACCAGAGCTGGTGTATTCTGCCAATCATGTCTTGCATATTTTTCTCAGTCTTTTTTAAATTTTTCAATGTGGAAGTTTATTGTTTTGGGCAGAAGTTTACTGTTTTAGTCAGTTCTTTGAACAAGCTTTTGTTTTGTCCCCCTTTTAATTTTATATTACTTCAAAAAATGCATACATACACTCCACAAATAACCCCCTATGACATCCTGAAAATAAAACTACACGTTCATTCCAAAACATTTTTAGGGATTTCCCTTTTTCAACAAGTTGCCTACCGGTAAACGAAACTTCCGATCTCTCTTACAGAGGACCCATGTTCGATCCCCATCACCCACCTGGCGGCTACACCTCCGACACTCCAATTGCAGGCGCACTCCATTCCCGGGAGGAAATCCGACGCCCTCTTCTGAGTTCTCCCGCGTTGCGGCCTGCGGCTTGACGCCCCGGGCCCCTTTTCCCCCTCCCGCGCGTGCCCCGTCGTTCACTGCTGTTTGCCTCTCCCTTGCCCTGGCCTGACCTTCCCCCCGCAGGGGCTCCTCTGCCTACACCTCGCGCGCATCCCTTACCCTCTCGGAAAAGTATATGATCATGAGGGTAACGGAAGCCGCCAGACCATATTACTGTGGCGCCCCGTGCTACTTCCTAAATTACGTACCCGTTCGCTGATCTGTATATCTTAATGCTAGATCTTTTTTCTTTATTTGTATTTATTTCGTATTGTATTTTTTTATTTTTGGAGTCCTATTACTTATTTTCTCCTGTCTATTTGGGGGATGTGTCTGGCTTCTGAGAGACAGGGTTCTCGCACTCCGATGTGAGCCCACGATCCAGCCCTAGGCCAGGCCGACATGTCACATCTGCTAGATTACACAGGCATGGCATGCGAACTCACATTAGGGAGACTACGCCTGCTCTGCCGGCTTAGTTTCGTCTCCTAGAAAGTGCTGAAGATTAAAGGGATGCGGGCCAGCCACACCCGGGGGCTTGAGATGCTCATTTGTTTTAATAAATGGAGACATTCAGGGGTTCAGGTTGCTATGGGTGGTGGTGATCTTATATGATTGTGTGCTCAAATAAATGGAAAAGGTGTAGTCAGTAGTTCAAAGAGAAGTTTAAGGGGTTTAATGGTGTATTCAGATGTTTTGGTTTGTTTGTCTGAATTGAAGTTTCCGACTCCACGGGAGGGTCCCAGTGGGTCCCAGAACGCCTCCCTTAGTTCTTTCCACCTTAGTAACCCAAGTGAACTGTATTAATTGGACAGAATAGACTATAATTGCAATTGGCCAGATTACCCCGCCATCCCCCGTATTGGTTCCACCTAGATCTGTTGGAACGAAAAGGTGAGGGGCGACGTTCCACTGTCCGGAAGAGTGGAGGGCATCTTATTATGGTTGGACCAAAAATGCCAAATGGAAACCGTTGGTGTTGTCTCTACCAGGGAATATAGTGAACCACAAACAGTATCGTATCCCTGGATGGGGATTGGCGAGAGGGAGGGAGAGGGATTAGCGGGAGGATGGAGAGAGGGATTAATTTAATGCCGCTCTCAAAGGATTTTGACAGAGGTGAAGATTGCAGGGGGGGGTGGTGATTCCTAGTACATCTCCATTTAACTCTCCCATTTGGCCTGTGCAAAAGACAGATGGATTATGGAGACTAGGAATTGACAGTTGCTATCGTCGAAAAACTTCTTCCCACAAAACTAGTAGGGTTGTGACAACCAATTGCAGACACACTTGTAGTTTTTTTTACCAGATGTGGTTGGTCTTCTTCACAACCACCCTTAATCCGAGCAGATTAATATGTCTCTTTGTACCTGGTATGCAGCTATTTTCTGGCCAATGCTTTCTTCTTCAATACCGGTTCATAAGACCACCAGAAGAAATCTGCTTTCAGCTGGCAAGGCCAACATTACCTTTACTGTCTTACCTCGGGGGTATGTTAATTCTTCAGCCTTGTGCCATAACTTGTTAGAAGGGATCTTGATCGCCTGAGTCTTTTCCACAAAATATCCACACTGGTCCACTATATTGAATGATGTTTTATGTTGATTTGTTGGACCCCCGGTGAACAGGGACCGTAGCGCGCCGCTAGCTACTAGGTCTCTGTAGACTTTGTTGGTAAAGGTAAAGACTATCTTAAACGCAGATGCGCATAGAATGGAGGAGGATGGGAAATAAATCCAAAATTCAAGGACCATCTACCTCGGTGAAGTTTCTAGGAGTTCAGTTTTGTGGAGCATGCAGAGGACATTCCTTCTAAGGTAAATAAGTTGTTGCACCTGGCCCCTCCCTCCACAAGAAAGAAGCACAACGTCCGGTGGGTCTTTTTGGATTCTGGAGGCACCACATTCCTCATCTGGGTGTGTTACTACGACCCATTATCAGGTGACTCGTTAAGGCAGCAAACTTTGAGGTGGCTTGGTGGAAAGGAAATTTGTTACAGAAAAGGCTCTTCAAACAGGTCCAGTGCGGTTTGCAGCTTTCTGCGTTGACCCCTAGGCACATTGATCCAGCAGAGCCAGACCCAATGGTGCTTGAGTATCAGTGGCAGATAAAGATCGCATCTGGAGTCTATGGCAGGCTCCAATAGGGGAATAACATAGGAGGCCCTTGGGATTTTGAAATAAGGCTCTACCTTCATCTAAAGACAACTATCCTCCATTTGAGAGATAGCTCTTAGCCTACTATTGGACCTTAGTAGAAACTGAACGTCTGACAATGGGCCTGCTATTGGGCCTTAGTGGAAACTGAACGTTGGACAATGGGCCACCAAGTCAACATGCGACCTGAGATGCCCCCATCATGAAGCTGGGTGTTATCTGGACCCACCAGACCATCAAGTAGGACGTGCACAGCAAAAAGTCCATTATCAAATAGAAGTGATACATATCTGACAGTGCCCAGGCAGGCCCTGAGAGCAAAAGCAAGCTACATGAAGGAAGTGCCCAAAATGCCTATTGGTCCCACTCCTTTACAATGTCTTCCTGGGCTTTAAGCATGCCACCTATGGCTTCATGGGGTTTGCCCTTATGATCAGTTGACTGAGGACGAGAAGACTAGGGCCTGGTTTACTGATGGTTCTGCAGCTATGCAGGCACCACCCAGAGGGGACAGCTGCAGCATTACAGCCAATTTCTGGAAAAACCCTAAAGGACACTGGTGTAGGAAAGTCTTCACAGTGGGCAGAACTTCGGGCAGTGCACATGGTGGTGCATTTTGCTGCAAGCTGGAGAAATGGCCAGAGGTTCGATTAATATATACTGATTCATGGGCTGTTTGTTAGCCAATGGTTTTGGCCTGGATGGTCAGGGGGGACTTGGAAGGAAGGCAAATGGATGGAACGGAAAAATTGGTGAGAAAAGGTGAGGATGAGAGAAACGACCTTTGGGAAAGTATTCAGAAGAGAAGTTTTTTAATATGTGGATAGAGTTCTTTGAATGGTCAAAGGATGTGAGATACTTGTGTCTCATGTAAACACTCATCAAAAGTGATCTCAGCAAAGGATGATTTTACAATCAAGTAGGTTGGATGACTCGTTCTGTGGTTTGTCAGCCTCTTTCTCCAGCCTCTCTCCTGTTGTTCCAATGGGGCCCCCATGAACAAATGTGGTCATGGGTGGCAGCGATGGACGGTTATTGCCTGGGCCTCCAACAGCATGGACTCCCACCATTAAGGATGTGTTGATCTGGCTACAGTTGCTGTTGAGTGCCAGATTTTCCAACGTCAGAGACCAACATTGAGCCCGATATGGTGCTATTCCCGGGTGTGACCAGCCAGCAACCTGGTGGCAGGTTGTTTACATTGGACCACTTCCATCCTGGAGGGGACAGCATTTTGTACTTACAGGAATAGATACTTATTTTGGTTATGGATTTGCCTTCCTGCACGTAATGCTTCTGCCAAAACACCATCCAGGGGGGACCTTTACGCAATGCCTTATCCACCGTCATGGTATGCCTCACAGCCCCTTGCTTCTGATCAAGGAAGGAATTCACTTCACAGCCAAGAAGTGCGACTGTGGGCCATGGTCATGGTATCCCACTGGGTGATCTTACCATGTTCCCCACGCCACCCAACCCCGATGCCGACTGGCTTGCTTGATAGTGTTCGAAACGATGTGGAATTGCCTTTGAAGAGTCTTGAGACACAGTTACCAACCGCCCGGCTTACGTAGGGAATTACCCTGGAGGGATGTGGCCCAAGTCACTCCAGTTCGCAAGCCACCTAGGATTAGGCTTTGAATCCGCGTCCACTATATGGTACTGTTTCTCCTATAGCCATAATTCATGGGTCCAGGAACCCAAGGGGTGGAAGTGAGAATGATTCCACTCACATCCCCCCTAGATAAAGTGGATACCAGATGGAGGAAAAGTTTTGCTTTCCGTACCCCACGGACCCTTGCGTTCTGCTGGTCTAGACGTTTTGGCTCCAATGGGGGGAGTGCTGTTGCCAGGAGACACAGCAAAAATTCCATTGAACTAGAAGCTAAGACTTCCACCTGGCCACTTCGGGCTTCTACTGCCTTTAAGCCAACAGGCCAAGGCAGGAATAACATTTTTTAGTTAGAGGAGTTTGTGATCCCAGACTACCCATGGGGATAATTGGACTTTGTTTTGTTTTCTCCACAACTTGGGGGCAAGGAAGTCTATGTCTGGAAGGCAGGAGATGCTGTAGGGAGCGTTCTGGTGCTACCATGTCCTATGATTTAGGTCAACGGGAGACTCCAACAACCCAAACCAGACAGGACAATAATTGGCCCAGACCCTTCAGGCGCGATGAAGGTCTTGCCTCCTCCAGGGAAGAGAAAGGATCTATTGTGTGAAGTACCTAAATAAATGTAAAAGAAAAAGAAAAAAGCAAACTTTTTATGAGAGAGAAGTGACAACTCTAAGCATAATGGCACACCTGTCATCCCAGGGATAGCCTGATTATTGAGTAAGAAGGAAACCAAGCCGAGCATGGGGGCGCATGCCTTTAATCCTAGCACTTGAAAGGTAGAGGCAGGTGGATCTTTGTGAGTTCAAGGCCAGCCTGGTCTACAGAGTGAGTTCAAGGACAGCTGGGGCTACAGGGTGACCTTGTCTCGAAAAAAAAAAAAAAAAAAAAAAAAAAGAAGAAAAGAAAAACTGGAATGAAGGTTTTCCTGGCTGGTATCACAGGAAAGTCCAGTAGGCACGGCTGGGAGATGTTGCTGGCTTTGCCTTCCTCTCTTGTGTTTGCTTTCTCAAGAAGCTGTATCCTGAGTGTGGCTTCTAGTCAGCAGCTTAGCAAACTCTGTGGACCTCTTTATCAACAGTTCCAACAAAATTGCTGGACTAGAATTTACTGGACCACCTTGGGCCCAGTGACCACCCGTGTACCAGTCAGTGAGCCAAAATCAGTCTCATGCTAATGGGTAGGCCTAGAGGACATGTCCACCTTCAGGTTCAGATGGTACAGGAAGGGGAGGGTGCCTGGACAGCTTGGGTGTCAACTTGACACACCTGGGTTGAAGGAGCCTCAATTGGGGAATTGTCTCCATTGGACTGGCCTGTGGCCACATCTGTGGAGTATTGTCTTGCTTATTGATAGATGTGGGAGACCCAGCCCACTGTGGGCAGTGCCACCCCTGGGCAGGTTGTTGTGTGTTGTATAAGAAAGCAGGGTGAGCATGGGTTAGGAGAACAAGCCAGTAAGCAGCATTCCTCCATGGCCTGTGCTTCATCTCCTGCCTCCAGGTTCCTGCCCTGAATTCTTACCTTGGGCTCCCTAAGTGATGAACTGTGACCCAGGAGATGTGAGCCAAATAAACCCTTTCCTCCCCAAGTTGGTGTCAGTCAGAATGTTTCGTCACAGCAACTGAAGACAAAATAACAGGGAAGGAGCATCATCAGCTCCTGCCTGAGTCCAGGGACTGGAAGTTGGTGACATGAAACTTACCCAAAGGAAAACAGAGCACTAAGATCAGAAGAAACTGGAAAAGAAACATCTCAGGAAGTCTCCAAGCCAAGACAGCAGGCCCCGAAGTGTGGGAGGAGACATGCATGCAGCAGTGTAGATCTCAGTGACTGATCGCGCGTCTGCTCTCAGAGCAGTCCTAGCACGTCCAGGCTTCATTTCCTTTATGATACTGCACAGGATGTCACATTATCTGGAGGAGATGACTTGACGTTACACTCACTTGTCCTTGCTGCCTGGTCACAGACAAGCAGGGGTGAAGAGACCAATATGAGCTGAGACAGGAGGGCAGGAGAAAGTCAGGAGGCCGACAACCCTCTTGTTTGAGAAACTTCTATCTCAAAGAGTACTCTGAAATTGGACGATGTTCTAGTTTGTCTTCCATTGCTGTGACAAAACACTCTGACCGACACCAACTTGGGGAGGAAAGGGTTTATTCAGCTCACATCTCCTGAGTCACAGTTCATCACTTAGGGAGCCCAAGGCAGGAACTCAGGGCAGGAACCTGGAGGCAGGAGCTGAAGCACAGGCCATGGAGGAATGCTG
>VZQC01004939.1:13390-23887 GCA_009823505.1 Rhizomys pruinosus
AAGGGAAGGCAATGCAGGACAAAAGTACATAGGCAATTCATTCATACACATAAAAATTAAACGCACATATATTTCTGAAATTCAGGCATGCCAAGAACTTCATCCTTGAAGAAGAGTAATGGCTTTACTGAAAGGTGCAGGAAGGCACCAAAACTTCCTTTCCTTTACTAATTTGGATAGATCTCTTCAATCTCTCTAAATAAATAAGTAACTAAATAAATAACATGGTCCTCTAAACTTATCCTCTACATAAATACTGAGAGGTATTTTTGCGTTTTGTTTCTTTCACTTACAGGGCTTTCACTTACAGGGCTTTCACTTACAGCTGCCTGCTCTTCCTGAGCCCGAGGCTCAAGTTTTATCTGTTAAGCTAGAAACCCAGCAAACCCCTATGATCCTTCTGTCTCCACATCACTCCCCTCCTTGGAGCTGGGTTACAAGCAGCCAGGGATACTCAGCAACTTACTTGGGTGCTGGATTCAAACTTCAGTCTTCATGATGGTACAAGGGCTCCATCTATCTCCAGACCCATTTCTGGTTTTTGGTTTGGTTTTGTTTTTGCGACAGTCTCTGTGACCTTGGCTAATCTGATATGCAGAGATCTGCCTGCCTCTGCCTCCAGAGTGCTGGGATTGAAGGTGTATACTAGTATGCCTTGAACCAAAGCTTTTTCCTTTTTTGCTTAGTAATGGGGATTGAACCCAGGACCCTACTAGCCAGGCACTTTATTACCAAGCTATATCCTTAACCCATTTTCTTTTGTTAACATTTTTATTTTACATGTATCAGTGTTTGCTGGAATGTACATGTGTGCACCACATGCACAACTGGGGCCTGCAAAGGCCAAAAGAGAGCACCAGATTCCCTGTGACTAGAGCTATGGACAGCTGTGAGCCCCCATGTGGATGCTGGGAACTAAACTTGGGTCCACTACAACTTAAGTTGTCTCTTCAGCCCCATTTTTTTTTTTTTAAAGACATGTTCTCAAGTAGCCCATGCTGGTCTTAAACTCATTATGTAGCAAGATCTGCCTGAAGTCCTGATCTCCTATCTCTACCTCCCAAGCACTAGGATTACAGGTGTGCACTACCACACCCAACCCCACAAGTCACCTTTTTTTTCTTATTTATGTGTATCAATGCTTTATCTGCCGCCTGCAATGTAGGTCTGTGCACCCTTTTTCCCGTGTCTATCGCAATGCCCCGCGGGAGGTCAGAACAGAGGGTCTTGCGATTCTCCTGGGATTCTCCTGGAATTGGAGTTACAGACGGTTTCTCAGCCGCCATATCAGGCTGGGGATCGAACCCAGATCGAACCCGCGGTCCTCTTTGCAAGAGTAATCGGTGCTCTTTAACCGCTAGGCAATCTCTCCAGCCCCGGGTCTTAACTCTTAAGAAATTATGGAATCTGGGCTGTGGAGAGAATGGCCTAGCGGTTAAGAGCGACCGATCCCACTCTTGCCGCAGGACCCAGGTTCGATCCCCCAGTACCCACATGGCGGCCGAAGAACCCGTCTGAAACTCCAGTTTCCAGGAGAACTCCAGTTTTCCAGGGGAATCCCGACGCTCCTCTTCTGATCTCCGCGGCATTGCATTGACACGGGTGCACAGACTGCCATTGCAGACAAGTACATTCATACACTTACCCAGAAATAAAAATAAAATTAATTAAAAAAAAAAAAAAACAGAAAAAAAAAGAATTTATGGTATCTGTTAACTGTCCTCAGTTAAGACTGGTGCTCAAAGAAGCTCACTGGGGTCAGACAGGAGAGACAGATAGCTGAGAGTTCAAGACCAACATCCACATGATACATGGAAAGAACTGTTGTCCTCTGAAATCTTCCACATCCAAACCACAGGAGAGAGAGAGACACGAGAGGATGACGACTCTGATGAGAGAGAGAGGAGAGAGCAGAAAATAAGTAAAACTAAATGCCAGTTTTTAAAGATTTTTGTCGGGGGCTGGAGATATTGCCTAGCGGTTAAGAGCCCGGACCGCTCTTGCAGAGACCCCTGCGGTTCGATCCCCAGCCACCCCACATTGCGCGGCTAGGAAACCGTCTGTAACTCCAGTTCCAGCGAAGCAAACTCCAGTTCCAGGAAGGAAATCCGATACCCTCTTCTGACCTCCGCGGCATTGCACGACACGAATGGCACAAACTTCATGCAGACAGTACATTCATACACCAAACAATAAAATAAATAAAATTTAAAAAAAAAAAAAATTGGTCTTTTTTATGTGTGTTGCAGTGATGCCTGCATTGTCTGTAAGTACACCTGTGTTGTTGCAATGCCCACAGAAGGTCAGGTGGAAGAGAGCATCGGATTCCTCTAGTAGAACGAAGTTACGTTGTTAGCTGGCCATGTGGAGGATCGTATTTGGGAAATCAAGACTAGGGACCTCTGGCAAGAAAAACCAAGCCAGTGCTCTTAACCACTGAGCCATGCCTCCAGCCCAGATAAACTTTAACATTGTGGAAAAAGCAGCAGCTCGTCTACAGAGCAAATTCCCAGGACAGCCTGGAGCTACAGCGGAGACCCTGTCTCGAAAAGAACAATAAAATAAAATAAAATAAATAAAATTAAGAATAAAATAAAATAAAATAAAATATCAAAAAATTAAAATAAAACATTTAATAATAAAATAAAATAAAAATAAATAAAATTAAAAATAAAATAAAAATTAATATAAATAAAACTAAAATAAAATATAAAATAAACCAATAAAATAAAATAAATAAAAAAAATAAAAAAAATAAAAAAAATAAAAAAAAATAATAATAAAAAAATAAAATAAAAATACAATAAAAATAAAATAAAATAAAATAAATAACAATAAAAATTAAAATAAAAATAAAAATAAAATAAAAATATAAAATTAAAATAAAATAAATATAAAAATAAAATGCAGCACAAGCTCACCGTTGCGTTGTGCTTTAGCACTTGGGAGGCAGACGGCCAGCGTGGATCATCCTGTGAGTTTCAACAAGGCCAGCCTGGTTCTACAGACGTGAGTTCACAGGACAGCTGGGGCTACAGGGAGACTCCTGTCTCGTAAAAGACCAAAAAAAAAAAAAAAAAAAACAAAAACAGCAAGCCTTATTCCCACTGTGTTTTGTCACTGCTTGGGGGCTGCATGCTCAATGTAACCTTACTACCACCTATCCTTGCTGCATGAAATTAAATCTTGGTGCTGGAGAGATATTTTTCTTCAGCCCAGTTAAGAGCACTAACTGCCATTGCAGAGGAGCCAGGTTCAAATTCCCATATCTTATATTCCTTACATGGTAGCTTTAAGAACCATCTTTTTTAGTGCCCTAAGTTAGAGCAGGTGGATCTTCTGTAGTCAAGGCCAGCCATGCGGCTACATAGCGAGAGTTCACAGGCCAATGCTGGGGGCTACAGCGGAGACCCTTTGTCTGTCTGAAAAAAAAAGAAAAGAAAATTTCAAATCTGAACTCCTGAAACCAAATCAAGACTGAAATCCTAGATCAATCATTTCTCAGCTGCCTGCGCTCCCACAGTCACCTCGCCCCCAGCCACGTTCTGTTTGTGTTAAATCTATAAGATGGCAGGCTGCCTGGCAAAAAAGCATGCACTGTGTTCAACACATTTGCTAAAGCCGATATTTTAAACATTAAAAACCCACTATCCGTCCTGCCTGCCTTGCTCTGTGCCGCCCTTCTTGGAGGCTTCTAAACTGGTTGCCAGCCCAGAAAGCCACTTAATTCCTGAAGTTGGCACTTGAGTTATTTCAGCAGCACTACAAAGACACACAGAGGGCAGAGCAGTCTTCTTAAAAAAGAAAGCAAGCCATTAACTTGTAGTTTCAAATATTATTCTTTTAAATGAAAAATGACAGCCAGCGTGGCTTCTGGCACAAACACCTTTAATCCTAGCACTTTGCAGAGGCCAAAGGCAGGTTGATCTCCCTGGGTTTTAGGCCAGTGTCTACAGAGCCAGTTCCAGGACAAGCTTGGTTACCAGGGAGACCCTGTCTCAACAAAAAGATTTTTTTTTTAAAAGAAGGAAAAAGAATAAAGAGCACATGAAGTATTGGGAGGGGGTGGTAAGGGAAGAAAGAAAGAATAGAAACAAGAAAAGGAAAAGAAAGAAAGAAAGAAAGCAAGAGAAGAAAAGAGCAGCAGAGGAGACGAGAGAGAGAGGGAAATGAAGGAAGACAGGAAGGAAGGATATGGAAGGAAAAAGGAAGGAAAGAAGCGAAGTAAGGAAGGAAAGGAAGGAAGTAAAGGAAGGACAAGAAAGAAAGAAAGAAAGGATGGAGGACAAGAAAAGGAATGGAAAGGAAAGCAAAGGAAAAGAAGAAAAGAAAAAGAAAAAGAAGAAAAGCAAACAAGAAAAGAAAAGAAAAGAAAAGAAAAGACAAAGAAAAGATAAAGAAAAGGAAAAAAGAAAAGCAAAAGAAAAGAAAAGAAAAGAAAAGGAGGGGGCTTGGAGAGATGGCCCCTAGCGGTTAAGAGCGCCGAGCCCTCTTACAGAGGACCCGGGTTCGGATTCCCCAGGCACCCACATGGCGGCTGAGAACGATACCTGAAACTCCAATTCCAGTGAATTCCAGAGAACTCCAGTTCCAGGGGAATCCGAGACTCCTCTTCTGACCTCCCGGCAGCACTTGCACAACACGCCGTGGCACAGATTTGCATGCAGAAAGTACATTCTATACACATACAGAAATAAATAAAAATTAATAAAGAAAAAAATTAAAAAAAAAAAAGAAAAGAAAAGAAGAGAAGAGAAAAGAAAAAAGAAAAGAGAAAAGTGACAAGGAGAGACACCCGTTTCCAGGGAGAGACTGCAGCGCCTGCTACCTACAGTACAGACCAGAGTCAGCATCTACTGTGATTAGCTTCATTTCCAGCAGCAGCCTTCTTGGACTTGTGTCCACACTACTCCCTGGGTGATCTTGACCAGTCTCAATCCCAAACCACGCACAGAACAGCTTCCATTTACCCATTTCCTGCCGGGCCTGTCCAGATCTAACAGCCCACCATCTCCACCTGGAAATCCAGGCCTTTCAAACCAATGTGAACAAAACTGAGCCCAAGCCCAGCTCGCCCTGCAACCACCCACTAGTTTTTTTGTTGACCTGCTCCTCCAGCCTCTACGTCTTGCATGCTGAGAGTTCAGGTGTGCACCACCACGCGGGCTGATGCAGCGGTAGGATGAAACCCAGAGCTTCATGTGCACCAGGCCAATGCTACGTCATAACTGCGCTACAGCTCTAGCCCCCCATCCCAGGACACTTCTCCAGCTGTTCACATCAACTCTGGAGTCACCTTCTTCCTCACCCACAAAATCCTGTTGGCTGAACTTCCAAATCTCCCCAGAACACATTTTCACATGGAGTGTACCAACGGCCTCCTCGTGCGGCTCCCTGACTCCACCCTGGCTCCTTTTCTTCTCCACACAGCAAGCTGAATGGGTTTGTGAAGAAGGCAGGACAGCAGCGCAGCCCGAGGTCCTCTGGATCTGTGTCGTGTCTTGCTTCAGCAGTGTTTGGACACAACAGACCCAGGGACTCTTTTTTTTTTTTTTTTTAATTTACAAATGCCTTCCAGTCTTTCCAGTCAGTGCTCTGGGACCATCTCTCCAGCCAACCCCATACTCTTGCAGTTAGCTCCACACTGTCGATCAGCCATGACCACCCAGATCCGTCAGAAGAATTCCACTAACGTGGAGGCTGAGGTCAACCTTCACCTACAGGCCCCCTACACTACCTCTCTCTGCTCTACTACTACAAGTCTCCTACCTACACTACCTCTCTCTGGTCTACTACTATGGGTCTCCTACATCTATCTCTGGACTACTACTACAGGTCTCCCACACTATCTCTCTCTGGTCTACTACTATGGGTCTCCCATACTACCTCTCTCTGGTCTACTACTACGGGTCTCCCACACTACCTCTCTCTGGACTACTACTACGGGTCTCCCACACTACCTCTCTCTGGTCTACTACTACGGGTCTCCCACACTACCTCTCTCTGGTCTACTACTACGGGTCTCCCACACTACCTCTCTCTGGTCTACTACTACGGGTCTCCTACACTACCTCTCTCTGGTCTACTACTATGGGTCTCCTACATCTATCTCTGGACTACTGCTACAGGTCTCCTACACTACCTCTCTCTGGTCTACTACTACGGGTCGCCTACACTACCTCTCTCTGGTCTACTACTAAGGGTCTCCCACACTACCTCTCTCTCTGGTCTACTACTACGGGTCTCCTTAGCTCCTGTCCACACTAACAAACCTTCCCGTCCTTTTTTTTTCTGGCGGTCATTTACTTTTTTTTAAACTTTGACGGGGGGTTTTTCCCTTCCCCCCCAAAAAACCCTACTACCTCTTCTCTCTGGTCTACTACTGTGGGTCTCCCACACTACCTCTCTCTGGTCAACTACTACGGGTCTCCCACACTACATCTCTCTGGTCTACTACTACAGGTCTCCCACACTACCTCTCTCTGGTCTACTACTACGGGTTTCCCACACTACCTCTCTCTGGATTACTACTACGGGTCTCCCACACTACATCTCTCTGGTCTACTACTACGGGTCTCCCACACTACCTCTCTCTGGTCGACTACTACAGGTCTCCTACACTACCACTACCTCTCTCTGGTCTACTACTAAGGGTCTCCCACACTACCTCTCTCTCTGGTCTACTACTATGGGTCTCCCACACTACCTCTCTCTCTGGTCTACTACTACGGGTCTCCCACACTACATCTCTCTGGTCTACTACTACGGGTTTCCCACACTACCTCTCTCTGATCTACTACGGGTCGCCCACACTACCTCTCTCTGGTCTACTACTACGGGTCTCCCACACTACCTCTCTCTCTGGTCTACTACTACGGGTCTCCCACACTACCTCTCTCTGGTCAACTACTACGGGTCTCCCACACTACCTCTCTCTGGTCTACTACTACGGGTTTCCCACACTACCTCTCTCTGGATTACTACTACGGGTCTCCCACACTACCTCTCTCTGGTCTACTACTACAGGTCTCCCACACTACCTCTCTCTGGTCTACTACTACGGGTCTCCCACACTACCTCTCTCTGGTCAACTATTACGGGTCTCCCACACTACCCCTCTCTGGTCTACTACTACGGGTCTCCTACACTACCTCTCTCTGGTCTACTACTACGGGTCTCCCACACTACCTCTTCTCTGGCTAATTTTACTACGGGTCTCCCAACCTACCTCTCTCTGGTCTCACTACTACGGGTCTCCCACACTACATCTCTCTGGTCTACTACTACGGGTTTCCCACACTACCTCTCTCTGGATTACTACTACGGGTCTCCCACACTATCTCTCTCTGGTCTACTACTAAGGGTCTCCCACACTACCTCTGCTCTGGACCTACTACTTACGGCGTCTCCCACAACTACCTCCTCTGGTCTACTTACGGGTCTCCCATTACCTACCTGTTGCTGGTGATCAGCTTTGGCGTGTCAAATTGACACACCTCGGTTGAGGGAGCCTCGGTTGTGGAATTGGCTCCATTGGATTTTGGCCTGTGGCCACATCTTGGTTGTTGAGTCTTTGATTGGTTGAAGCAAGTGCTACAGTATAAGATAAGGGCAGGCTGGGCATGAGCCAGAGAGCAAGCCAGGAACAAGCCAGTGGACAGCATTCATCCATGGCCTATGCTTCAGCTCATGCCTCCAGGTTCCTGCCCTTGAGTTCCTGCCTTGGGCTCCCTAAGTTGTGAATATGACCCTAGGAGATAAGCTGAATAAACCCTTTTCTCCCCAGATTGGTGGCTTGGGTCAGAGGTGTTTTGTCACAGTATTGGAAGACAAACTAGAACAGAAATTGGTACCAGGCAAGTGGGGTATTGCTGTGACAGACCTGACCTTTGTGTTTTAGGGAAGGATTGTGCAGGCGTTTGAAACTTTGGGCTAGAAAAAATCACTGAATGCCTAAAGATCAAGGCTGTGGAGCTTTGGACAGTTTTTGCTGAAGGAGTTATAGAAGATGTAGAAGATGGAGGGCGCTGGCTTTGTGAATTTCTAGTTTTCAAAGGAGAGCAGAGATCATCAGGACTGTTGTAATCTGTGGGTTCTGCGTCAGCTGGGGCTGGAGAATCAGCTGTTAAGTAACAAGAGACCAGAACCTGAGATGAAATCTTTTCGATAGGTCTACTGGGACAATGATGCTGGTTAGCTGAGGCTTGAAAAATCAGCTTGTAAGCAACAAGAGACCAGCCATCACTGTGGTGAAAATTCTTTTCTGGGAAGAATTTTCTTCATGGTCAGCACACAGAAGCCGTGCTCCGCAGAAAGGGCCTTCGAGCCGCCATCTCGAGCCAGAAGCAGGACTTGGTAAACGTGTAAGAGTCTCCTATATGGTTCCGGTGTTTGAAATTTGAGGCGGTCTCACAGAGAGCATTCCGAGGCGCTTGGCACTGGTGAGAGGTCAGGAAAGACCCATTGGTGGAAGTGCACCTTCGGTTGCAGTGAAGCACCCCAGGATTGCAGGGTCATGGAGAGAAGCTGAAGGCTTTGCACCAGGAGAGGCTAGAAAGAGCACCATTGGTTGAAGGTGCTGTCATCAGTTCAGTAGCGACCTCAGCTTTTTGGGAGATGCCGGTACCCCTGGGACGACCACCAAGACCAGTGCGGTAGGTGTGGAATGGAGTCGCCTGGGCCTGCGAGATGAGTGTGCCACAGGACGCAGAGTTGGAGAGGGGAGCTGCCTAGACCCTTTGGAGCCCAGAAAACTGTGAGTGAATCCCAGGTGTCCAGCCTTGATTTACTTGCTGGACTTAGGTTTTGTTTGAAAGTGCCTGATTCTTCCCCTTTGAAATAAACCGTACTTTGTTTTGGATTTTACAGCAGCCCACAGTTAAAGGACTTTTAATAGACTGGACTTTTAAAAGTGTTTGGACATTTTAAGGACTGTGGGGCTTTTTAAGGACTGTACTGTCTTTAGTGTTGTGATTAGTGTTAACATCATACTTTTGGGGATAAGAACTGGAAAGTTGGCGTTTAATAGTGATGTGTTTGGTGTGTCAAGTTTTGACAAGGGGTCAATTGTGCTGCATAGGCTTTTGGTGTCAACTTGACACACCTGGGTTGAGGGCACATTAATTGGGGAATTGCCTCATTTGGACTGGCCTGTATCCATTGTGGATAATGACATCCTTGACCAGATATTTCATGGTTTATATTGTATACAATAGGCTGAGCATGAGCCAGCAGAGCAAGCCAGTAGAGAGCAAGCCAGTGAACAGCATCCTCCACGGCCTGTGCCTCAGCTCCTACCTCCAGGTTCCTGCCCTGAGTTCTGCCTTGGCTCCCTAAGTGATGAAATGACCCAGGAGATGTAAGCTGAATAAACCCTTTTCTCCCCAAGTTTTCGGTGTTTGCCTCACGAGTTGTTTTGTCACCATGCAATGGTAAGACAAACTCAGGAACCACTACCTCTCCTGTCTACCACTACGGGCTTCCCACACTACCTCTCTCCATGGCAAACTACTTCACGGGTCTCCCCACACTACCCTCTTCCTGGTCTACTACTAGGGTCTCCTACACTACCTCTCTCTCTGGTCTACTACTACGGGTCTCCCACACTATCTCTCTCTGGTCTACTATTACGGGTCTCCCACACTACCTCCCTCTGGTCTACTACTACGGGTCTCCCACACTACCTCTCTCTCTGGTCTACTACTACGGGTTTCCCACACTACCTCTCTCTGGATTACTACTACGGGTCTCCCACACTACCTCTCTCTGGTCTACTACTGTGGGTCTCCCACACTACCTCTCTCTGGACTACTACTACTATGGGTCTCCCACACTACCTCTCTCTGGTCTACTACTATGGGGTCTCCCACACTACCTCTCTCTCTGGTCTACTACTACGGGTCTCCCACACTATCTCTCTCTGGTCTACTACTATGGGTCTCCCACACTACCTCTCTCTGGTCTACTACTACGGGTCTCCCACACTACCTCTCTCTGGTCTACTACTACGGGTCTCCCACACTACCTCTCTCTGGTCTACTACTATGGGTCTCCCACACTACCTCTCTCTGGTCGACTACTACAGGTCTCCTACACTACCACTACCTCTCTCTGGTCTACTACTATGGGTCTCCCACACTACCTCTCTCTGGTCTACTACTACGGGTCTCCCACACTACCTCTCTCTGGTCTACTACTACGGGTCTCCCACACTACCTCTCTCTGGTCTACTACTACGGGTCTCCCACACTACCTCTCTCTGGTCTACTACTACGGGTCTCCCACACTACCTCTCTCTGGATTACTACTACGGGTCTCCCACACTTCCTCTCTCTGGTCTACTACTGTGGGTCTCCCACACTACCTCTCTCTCTGGTCTACTACTACGGGTCTCCCACACTATCTCTCTCTGGTCCACTACTACGGGTCTCCCACACTACATCTCTCTGGTCTACTACTACGCGGTCTCCCACGACTACCTCTCCTGTCACTACTACA
>VZQC01004940.1:0-24357 GCA_009823505.1 Rhizomys pruinosus
TGAGTATGACCCAGTTAAAAAAGATTGAAAGGGGGATTGAGAGAACTGAGATTGTTCAGTGGTTAGGAGCACCGGATGCTCTTGATGCTCTTGCAGAGGAAACCGAAGTTTATGTTTCCCCAGGCAACCCACGCCAAATTGGCACCTAACACCATCTGTAACTCCAAAGATCAGAGGGGATCCAACACTCTTCATCCTGCCCTCCACAAGGCATTGCACCAACAACAGGGTTGCACTTATACACAATTTCAGGCCCCAAAACACTTTCATATACACATAAAATAATTCTTTTAAAAAATAAAAAAAGTATAAGGAAATCCAATTCGCCTTCCAGCCCTTTCACTGTGACTCACTGGCCATGTGACCTTGAACATGTTTCTGACTCATATTTACCTGCTTTTGTCATAAAGCAAAATGAGGATGAAACAGCACCTTCTGGTCAGGTCCACGCAGTGAGGATTAACCAGATAATTTACACCTTCTCTTCAAGCTCATCCAGTGAGAATTAACCAGATAAACTTGCCAACAATTCAGCACTGTTTCCTATAGACAGCTTGAACATCACCAAAAGCCATTTAATAGTTAATGAACATGATAATTTAGAAGAAAATACTTTATCTTAGGGTAGTCATCATACATCACTACTTATCTGACAGATTCCAGGTCCTCAACAGGTTACATGAAGAATTCCAATTTCTCAACAGGTGAACAGCCCTTCAACTGTTGTTCAACATTTTCCTTCCGTGTCCTGGCTGCCTCGTCCATTGGTGCGATATTTAGCATTTAAATATTTTGTTTTTATTATTTTTAATTTTATATGTATGAATGTTATTACCCTGCAAGTGTGTAAGTGCATCCATATGGTACAATGCAATAAAACCCTCCAAGGGTCAGAAGAGGCAATCCAGATTTCCCAAGAACTGGCGTGTAACAGGCCAAGTTGGTTTAGCTGCCAGTTGGGTACTAGGATTTGAACCCAGTTCCTCACACTTCTGTAAGGAACAGGTAGTGGGCTTCCTTACTGCCTGAAGAGCCATCTCTCCAAAGGCCTGCCCAGGGAATGTTTAAACCCAATTTTTTTATTCAATGTCTTTTCCATCCTGGGTCCTGTTGAACTATTTTATATTAGCTTCCAAATATCCCAGGCTTTGTCAGTTTTATGTATGTAAGAAAAATGCCTTCCTAGTGACATACTATAATTGGAAAGCAATACTTTACTCTAAGGTAACATAGATAATATTGTATTTCAACAGAAGAAACCCGGATTGATTTGGTTGGTCCTTTCATTTCCTTTGGTTGCTTCATGAAAGACCTCAATTAGCACCCATAGAAATAGCATGCTAAGAAAACATCTAATTAAGAATGTGTCATATACAACAGCATTTCTACTATCCGCTAAAATTTTCTCTTAATTCTAATAACCTGGAAAACAATTCCATGCACTCTTTGAGCTTTTTTCCATTTTCCCCTATCCTATCAGGGCATGCTGGACTTTTTTAATGTAACAGAGAGCCATTTATTAAAAAATGGTTTTCCCTGTCCAGGTGGGTGTGGGGTGCAACACCCTTTGATCCAAGCACTTTGAGAAAGGCAGAGGCAGGCAGATCTCTGTGAGTGTTTTCAAGGCCCCCCGCCTGATCTACATAGTGAGTTCCAGGCCCAGAAATGGGGCTACGAGAGATTCCTGTCTCCAAATGTGTATATATTATATATATATATATAATATATATTATATATATATATTTCCTAATATTTTAGTATCAAACTGAGATTCAGAGGAACTAATGGCTATGAAAGAAAACTAAGAAAAATAAGGTACTTGTAAGAACCAGAGAGAAGTAAGAGACAGACATCCGTCAAGAGGAAACACGAGGCTTTAGGGACTCTTTGTATAACCCAACCTCTAGCTGCTGCCTACCTATGCAGATCAAAAACACAGAACCAAGAAATCCCATCAAAAGATGACAGATCACCACAATTCAAGATTCCAGAAAGGAAAATGTGGGACAATCTGAGTTGTCTGTTCTCCTCTCCTTCAGTATCATGGGAAGCATTTTTTCTGAGTAGACCAAAAATGGTCAGTTTCACATTTTTTCCTTCTTCGGACTCATAAATCACCAGGTCTTGCTCATAATGATTTCCATCTTTGTACTTTCACCTAGTAAATAAAATTAGCATCCTCTTTGGTGGGCCTGTAAAAAAAACTTAACCTCCAATAAAAAAAAAACTAACAAAGTCAATATATGATAATAACTTCCCTTGGGTTTTCTTTGCATGATAATGCCTTTAATAATTCCATCAGAATTTAGAGTATTAAAATATAACAATGTATACTTTTAAATACAATAATTAAATTTTAAGAAGGCCTTAATTAAAATACTACATTTTTGAAGTAACCTCGAAAATCAACAGATACACATAATCAAGCAACCAGTCCTAAAGAAACATCTACTCTTCCTTCTTCCTTCCTCTGCCCTCTGCCCTCCTTCTAGGAGCTAACCTCACAAACAGAAACAACAGAGAATTTAAGCTTTACAATTAAAAACTAAATATCTGAAAGATCAGAAAAAAATATGCAACTTACAAAAATGATTTTATCACCTTCAGGGGTTCAGGCTTCACGTTTTTTTTGAGGTCTTTGGTCCACATGGAGTTGATTTTTTTTTGTACAGGTTGGAGAGTAAAGAGTTTTGTTTTAAAATTGTTTTTTTGTTCTGTTTCTAACAGAATGATGATCAATTTGTTGTTTTTGTGCAGAGCCACCATTTTGCTGAAGATTGCTTAAAATACTGGAGTTTTTGGCAAACACCTACAAGAATATAGGAGAAGTAAAAAGACTTTTTCTAAATCAGACAACAGCCAAGAACAGCTTCACAGGAAGTAAGGTCAGCAGCTGACCAAAAATGGAACATCATAAAACTCAAAAAAGCCTTCGGTACATGAAAAGAAACAAATCAAGAAGGTGAAGAGAAAAAAACCCACAGAGTGGGAAAGAAATCCGTTATTAGTGACACAAATTCTGACAGAGCATTAATGTCAGAATACATATAACTACTAAACTACTAAACTACTAACTCCAAAAACAAAGGGAGTAAGAAGACAAAAATAAACCTACTCAAAAAGATGGAGTAAAGAAGAGCTGAACAGAGCTTCCACAAGATTGCATTGAGCTTTTTGCTGCACTGCAAGTTTAACCATGACAGATTACTCTATTGTACAAATTAGATTTGTGAATAGATCGTGAAGCCTACTCATGGATTCTTCAAGCTGTTATTCTTCTTCACTGTGCAGGTGACATGATTGTGCTGAGCTATGCAGGTGCTTTGAATTAGTGAATCAAACATGGACAAGACATAGTCTTCTAGGAAAGAGAGCTGAGTAGAGCTTATTGTTACCTAATGTACTAGACCATGATGGAACAATCAAGACAAACTTGTGAGAGCTTGTGTGATGAGATCATTATGGAACTGGAAAGTCATGAGGAAAACAGGAATTATCTGTTTGATAGGATTATAACAAAACCCCATAGCTAGGGTGCCACAACTAACAGAAATGTTCTTCCTTGTAGCTCCAAGACCTTAAAGTCTTGGACCAAGGTACCCAAGGTGTTGATTCTTTGTAGACCCCCTCCTTGGCTCACCATATTCTCACTGGGCCTTTTCTTTTCTTTTCTTTTCTTTTTTCAGCCTGGCCTGGCTTTTATTTATGGGTTCTGGGGATCAGGACTCATGTCCTCATGCTTTTCATATTCTTAACCCAAAAGAAAATATTTTTGATTTTCACTTCAAATGCAGGATAAATTTGTTACAAATGGTAAAAGCAGTGTTCTAACAGGTCTAGATAATTTTAAAGCCAATCAAGAAAAGTTCAAGGCCAACCTGGGCTACATAGTGATTTCTAAGCCAGCCTTGGAAATGCAGAGATCTGATATTAATTAAACAAACAGTTTAAAAGGTAGAAAAATATGGTTCTACATATCTAAAACACAAATATTAAATGAAGTCAGAAGACATAAAGATGTTAGTGTCATAGCTTGGTAATTTCTTAAAGTTCAGATTTTTGTTTGATTGCAACCTCTACTTGCCTTTCATTCATGAGTCTTTTTACCATTATTAGTCTCAGTGGGCCTTTTCTATGAGTGCACACATCTCTGGTGTTTTTTGAGTACTAATCTCTTATTTTCCAGGTACCAAGTCATATTGTATTAGAGCCTATCCTGATAGTTGGTTTTAACTTAATTGTTTAGTGCTCCTGTCTGTAAGAAGGCCTCTAGATGCCAAGGTCTTAAAGCTAGGATGCCATCTGAGTTTGGAAGATAGAACTGAGTGTATATATGGACTATCTACTCATGTGATGTGCACATGAAGCAATGTAATAATCAGCCATCGATGTCCAGGTAATCAGTAAGATGAGGACAAATGAAATAGAGGGTTTGCAGCAGCATCTCCCCAATGCCTGATGCATAGACATCACCTGTCTGCCTGAAGAATGCTGAGAAAATAATGCTGGCTGGGTGTTACATTTCCGGAGGCAATGCCCTCCTGATCCAACCCTCTGACAGCTTAGGGTAGTGTTTTTCTCTCTTGAACACTGATAGAATCATGGAGGCCTGTGAAGAAAGATTGCTGATAGGTTTCTGATGCCAGAGGTTTAAGGTTAAGACTGAGAAATTGCATTTAAAAAAGGTTCCTCAGTGCTACAGAAGCTGCTACAGCTATATTCTGGAGACCACACTTCCAGAATCCCTGCTTCAGAGTGCGGGTCAACAAAGGAGAGCCTGCAAAACCCAGGAAGCCAATGTGCAAGCACAGTACTGTTCTGGAGCAACACCTCTGCAGTCTCTTTCCAGGCTGGCTGGAGCTTGCTTTTTCTGATTGGCATCTTAAGGAAGCTCCTATAGTTCACTGGAGATCAAAATCACAACAGCTCCCTAGTTCACCTTGGTTCCCTTCTTGTTTCAGATGGAGCCTCTAGGAGTCTGTGGATTGTGGCTGTGTATTCTCCTCAGCATGCTGATTTCCAGCCGTGCAGAAGGCTGGAATTTGTCATTGTTTGACATGGTTTATATTTCTTTAGTTCTCTCTCTCTCTCTCCCCTCTCTTTCTCTCTCTCTCTCTCTCTCTCTCTCTCTCTCTCTCTCTCTCTCAGGAGAGACAAAGGAAAGCAGGCTTATCTCTTTTAGTAGGTTTTTCATCATGTGACTGCAATGTATATTTATCCGTAAGGCAATTCTTGTTGAGGACTGGTGATTTTCACGCTGTTTGGAAGCTGGGCAGTTAAGATTTAATGCTGTCTACCACTAATAATCATAAAACCAAACCTAAGAAATTATGTTTATAACACTCTGCTCTCTAGGCACTAAATTGGCTGCAAAGGCATTCATTATCATTATGGACATTAGTGTTAAGTGGGTACATTAATATTTTACTTTGTGTTATCAAGCTTGCATGACAGTAAACACTAATAGGCAGAGTACCAAGAACTCAAAGCAGAGATTTTTTTTTTATTACTTGTTTGCATGTATGTCGACTTATGAGATGGGCACATTAGAGCTGCTCCACTGTGAATCTGGCTCAGCAAGTAAAAGATCTACCAGGGCTTTGTTCAGCTGCTCTCCGGCAGGTAGGTTTTATGAACTTTGTCTCAGAGTGCAACATAATGGTCTCAATGCTGACTCTGGGTGTATTGTTGTGTGTGTGTTCATGGCAGTGAACAGTTAATTCAGAGATATTTTATTATAGATATCATGGCCAAAACGAAAGGAGAAAAGGGACTCATTTCTTTGCTCACTAATAATTACTTTATCTGGACAGTGAAGAAGATCCTCTTCCTAAAAATATAAATCCTTCCCAAGATGGCTGTGCTGATCACCCATTCACTCAACAAACAGAATGTCTGCACCAGTCATGTGGATTAGCAGCTGTGAGCAGTAAATAACAGACAACATCCTCTTTTCATGGAGTTTATTCTGAAATACATAAGAAACAAAGAAACAGGTGGATAATGGCGGAGTGTCAGGAGATATCGTATGGCAAATGAGGGGTGGTGAGGTAGTTAATTTGCAAGTTGAGACAGGAAGGATAGGAATCATTGAGTTCAGCAAGAGGAAGAAAGCAGCTTGGGGAAAGTGGACCACTCATGGGAAAGGCCTAATTTACCCAAATCCTAATCCAGCTATCTTTGGAGAGCTATGTGACTGAAGGAATGAGTATTTTCACTGAGTGTGAAGACAAAATCATTTAGATAGCAGTTAGCACTTGGTGAAAGCAGAACGTAATGGGCATGGTGGTGGCGATTACTGGGAAACCATGCCTGGATCAAAAAAGGAGGGAAATGTTCCCATGACCTGCTTCTGTAGGTTGCCTGATGTTGAACATACAGTGTCGCCAACTCCAGTTCCTGTGCCCTGGGAAATTGCCCCCAGAAGCACCCTTCAAGAACGAGTGGGCCTCCTTAGCCCTTGACCTCTTCCCACTGTGCTGGTTAGCTGCTGTGGCACAACTATTGAGGTAGGTCACACATACCTGCTTGCCTGGGCTGTGAACCTGATGGGTTCCACCTGTGTGAATAATCTACGCTTATTTGGAATTATCTAGAAGGCTTGGGCTGTACCTGCAGTGGCTGTTTGGAGAGGAATTTGGCCTCATATTCTGTATCAGCCTATGCTCTCTGCAGCAAAGCCACTCAGTTGTGAGTGAAAATTTTGTTCAATCAAATCATTGTTTAGTGCTCAAAACATTTAAACAGTTTGGGCATTTAACTGAATTGGACATAATCTGGATGGACATGTAAACAGTTCGATGAGCCAAAATGAAATGGAAGACCAAGAAAATTCTTCTGATCTAATCATTCATTCAAACATTTAATGAAAACCTTTCATATGCTGCTAAACCCATGTACCCCCAGGGGCAGAAAGGTTTTCAGGGGCAGGAGGGCTGCCACAGTTGAATCTGAGGGACTGTGGAAAACCCAGCCCCAAGGAGGGCTCAATCACATTTCCTTCTCACCCTTCAGAAATGGAGCTCATGAACTCAAAGCCAAGCTCTAGTCAACGTCTTGGGCACTGATTGTTAATCGTTTTTCCAGAGTCCCGAGAGTATCAGCTGTTTACTGACATGAATGGAAGTTTGTGAAATAATTAGAGAGGGAACAGGGAGCATTGGGTTGTGAGGCTGGAGACTGGGGACAAAGCCACTCTGCTAGTGTTTATTCATTTTCTGTGCTAGAACATAGAATTAGTGGGAAAGAGTGAGATAGAAAGAAACACAGTTAGAGAAAGTTCATGAAGGAGGTTATAAGCACCATGCTGAAAAAACACATTATTTTGAGGTTAGTAATTCTGAAACTTCAGAACATTCAAATATCATATATGGGGATGGGCTTGCTAAAATCCAAATTCTTGTTTTGCCTTCTGAGATACCAGTTCGTTAGGTCTTGCATGGACTTGACTCAGAAAATGGCCACTTGCCTGGTGTTTCAGAAGATTCATTACGCCCAAGGTCCAAATATCACCATCTGAGAATTTTTACAATAGATAATAGGAAACTCTAGGAAGAATAAAAGCTAGGAGACATCTTGAAGAATTGCAGCACCCTGATCTAGCTGAGTTTTCCCATTGATTACTGCATTCTTGGTTTCACTGGTGCTGTGGTAGGTAATTGGTCTATGTATTTCCCCATTAGCTGCTGTCAGCTCTTACCCATGGGAAAATAATATTAACAAGAGGAAGGCAAAGGTTTGTTGGAGCTGTAATGTGCAATGCTCACTCCTTAAAATCTCCTATGATAAGTGGAAATGAATAGTTGTAATTCTGTTTAGGAATGCTCCCAACTGTAAATCTTATCTTCTTTCCTAGTGGTGTTTATTATATGTAGCACTCTATGACAATTCCTTGCATATCAAATGTTTTCCCACTTAATTTCCTATCATGGAGACCATCCAGAGTACTCAGGGATACTTGGGAGGCCCCTTTACCATTTATTATTACATATCCCTTAGCTGGTGTGTAGCTCCAATCTCCTGCTCCTCAAAGCTCATTTTAAACTATGGACAGAGCTAATTTCCTAAAGTGTTAGTTAAGATCATGTTACTGCTTTTGAAAACTTTCCATTTTTCTGGTACTTTTTTTGGTATTTTTGAGACAGGGTCTCCCTTTAGTCCCAGCTGGCCTGGAGCTCGCTCTGTAGACCAGGCTGGCCTTGAACTCACAGAGATCCACCTGCTTCTGCCTCCAGAGTGCTGGAATTAAAGGCATGTGCCACCACACCTGACCCATTTTTCATTTTTAGAATGGTTTTTGAGTCTAGTTTCTTTTTCTTTGAGACAGAGTTTTGCTATGCAGTCTAAGCTGGCATATACTCAATCCTTCTGCCCTAGCCTCCCAAGTACTAGAATTATTAGAATACGACACTATAATTGCCTCATTTGGTAGTCTTGGAACAGTCAAACAACTGAAGATGTTTGTTTTTCAGGCTGGTCTTGGACTCCTGATCCCCTAGGGATAACAGGCATGCCCACCACACTTTGCTTTTGAAGATGGCTTTGCTTACCTCAGACCTGCCTTCTCTTTGAATGTCCTTTCTATCTGTTTATCCATGGAAAACTCACATATCCTTTGGAATTCTGTCATAAAAAGCTTCTGGATTTCCCCCATGATAATCATTGTCCTCTGCTGTAATTTTCATGGTACTTAAAAAAAACTTTATTACAGTTAATCTAATTTTGCCATAGGTGCCATATCATCCAAATAATATGTATGAATGACTATTTTTTAAATATTTATTTATTTATTTATTTATTTATTTATTTATTTATTTGAATGTACTGTCTGCATGTAGGTTTGCGTGCCACGGAGGTCAGAAGAGGGTGTCGGAATTCCCTGGAACTGGAGTTCTCCTGAAATTGGAGTTACAGACGGTTCTCAGCTGCCATGTGGGTGCTGGGGATCGAACCCAGGTCCTCTGCAAGAGCAGTTGGTGCTCTTAACTGCTAGGCCATCTCTCCAGCCCTGAATGACTATGTTTTATAGTGTTTCCTTGTTCACCAGGGTATGTTTCCATCCCTCTCTAAGCAACGAATTGGTATGCTTTGTATCAGATATGAAAGTGACTTTGGCCTCCTTCAAGCTGCAGGGAAAGCAGTTAAGATGGACACTGCTCCTGACCACTTGTGTCCGTGAGCTCACATGCTGTAATGCACAACTCCCAAGCTTCATCAGATAATTTAATAAAAGTTTATTTCAGTCCACGCTTCTTTGGGCAGAGTTGTGCCTTAGGTCCCTGCTACTCACAAGACAGCATTGTGAACCTAGTTTAGTTTTGAGCTCACAATGAGAAAAACAAGTTTAATGGACATTTTGTTAAATGTTTCCATACAAGCTCTCCTTAAAAACTATATTGTAGCCAATTTTTGAGCCAGTTTTCCTTAGAAAGAAATGTTAGTCAAGTCATTGCACCACCGGGGAGCAGTGGCTGTACTGGGGACTAGCACATGGTGCTCAGCAGTGAAGCCTGTGCTGATGTTCCCATGGCAACCCCCTTCTACAGTTCGGATGACTCTCCCACACAGGCCCACTTGTTAAAGGCTCGGTCCACAGCCTGTTAAGTCTTTGGGAGGGGATAGGAACTTTAAGAAGCAGGGCTTATCTGGAGGAACTTAGGCCATTGGGATTATGTCCTTGAAGGTGACCTTCAGGCTACAGCCCTGTCTCTGCTTTCTAGATGCCATGCGCTGTGATCATGCCATGCTGTGCTGTGCCACCCAGGACCCCAAAAGCATCAGAGTCAACTGATTATGGACCAAAACCTCTGAATGGAAATAAACCTTTTATCTTATTAAGTTGATTATTTCAGGTATTTTATTAGAGTTATATGAATCTGTTTAACACTCCCTTGACCAGAGTCAGGAACCTTGCTTTTTCTAGTCATGATCTGAGATTATTCAGTTGTTCATGAATTGAAATTTTCCTTCTTCCAGTTGGATACAAAGGCATCTGCTGTTCTCTGGATGAAATTCAGTGGACCTGCCTCCTCTAGCAGAAGAGAGCTGAGTGAGGAGCCTGTGTGTTATTCTGTGAAAGGTGGAGAAGGGCACAGTAATGTCTTGCAGTTGATTGATCTAAGCAGTTTGCTTCAAAGTCTCATCTGACACCCTAGTCTCTTGTTCCTCACTCAATCCTCTTTTCCCCTAAATCCTTTACACCGATGGGCATTTTTGAGTTTGACAAATTACACTGTCTGCATGGAGATAAACGAGAGCAGTCTTGATTTTTATTTAAAGC
The DNA here is from genome assembly GCA_009823505.1 of Rhizomys pruinosus. Lineage (NCBI taxonomy): Eukaryota > Metazoa > Chordata > Mammalia > Rodentia > Spalacidae > Rhizomys > Rhizomys pruinosus. Next base: position 10,280 of record VZQC01004940.1, read on the forward strand.
CAGTGAATCTGTGGTTACCAGACATGTGTTCAAACAGACAGCAACACCTGGAGCCCACCAGAAAACAGATAGAAAATGGGGCTGGCCAAGGATGGTGCTAAAGCCAAAAGCAGCCTGGGGTGGGGTGGGGAGGTGGCTATAAAAGTACCCCCAGCATAATGAGAGAAGGGAGCAAATTAGCTCTGATATGCTAACAAGCAAGACTTTGTAGTAATAAGGGAGGTTCACTTGGGCCAAGTCCAGTCCCATATTGCTATAGAAATGAATCTTTTGGATTTTTTTCCTTGCAGAACACAAGGGCCTTTTGAATGTTCTCATTTCTCACAATTATTTGTTTAAAAGAAGGAGTTTGCTGACAGTACCCCCATTAAGATGACTCCCCTTATTTATCAACCCTGCCAAGCTCTCTGACAGCAAGGGGGTTTGGTGCTTTTAAAAATAGTTTTTCTTCCCAAATGAAGCAAAGCGTGGAAAAAAGAAGGAAGGAAAGTGAAATCTGGGGTTGTCACGGGAAGGCTGTCTCGCCGTTTGTCCTTCAGTTGCTTTTGTTTCTACTGAGGGAACGTTTGGGTCTCTCCCCAATTTGCTAAAGATGAAAAGCCAGTTGCCCAACCACAAAAGACAGAAAAGGGCAGTGCAGGAAGATTTTTCTAGCACTAATCCTAGGCCTTCAGATTGAAGGAAGATCTGGAGACCTGTTTGTTTCCCTTGCTGAATGTGCGTGTGTATGTGTGTGTGTGTGTGTGTGTGTGTGTGTGTGTGTGTGTGTGTGTATGTGTGTGTGTGTGCCAAATTTGAGTAGTGAGTGAGTGGTTGTTTCCTGGAAATCTCTGTTGGGCACCTGAAGTTCCCATGGGGAAAATAACATCATTTTATACAGTTTAGTTTCTGTTTTAATAAATTCCTTAAAAAAATCTCTAATCATGTTTATTGAAGGCAATTTTCAGGTCCTAAACTTAGACTTTAACTCCTTTTCCCTACCTACCCATCAGGGGACTCGAAGGCAACAATCAACCCAGTTCCATCACCAATGCCACAGCTCTTGTACTGATGCAGAGAGTGTGAGAATGGGAAGGAGACTAGCTACAAGGATGGGTCAGTGTTAGTGTAGACTGACTGAATGGGTTCGTAGACAGTGCTGGGTCAGAAGGGATTACAAACCAGAGGGCAGGCCTTACCTAGAGCTTCCTAGCTCTCTGGCCATTGGGACATTGATTCCTAAACTGTAAAATGATGTTTACAGCCACAATGGCTGCTTAACTTCTATTGTTCTTTCTGTTTTGGCCATACAGATCTGCGTAACCTTATAGCTAATACTCTTATTGCTGATGGAGAATAACGTGAGGGAAAATATGATCTAAGTGGCTTGTTATTTAACTTATTCTTATTTTATGTGTAGGAGTGTTTTGTTTGCATGCATGTAAGTGCATCCATGTAATGTAATGCCTGTGGGGGCAAGAGTAGAACATCAGATTCCCTGGAACTGGAGCTACAGATAGTTGTTAGTCACTATGTGGGAGTTGGGATCAAGACTGGGGTCCTCTGCAAGAACAGCCATTCTCCTAACCACTGAGACATCTCTCCAGCCCACAGTTTCTTGGGTTTTCAATGAGAATAATGGTAGTACCTACGTCATGCAAGTGCTCTTAGTGCGAAATGTCAGAAAAATTGAAAGACATCTATCATGATGACAGCCATATTGTTAGCCAACATATATTATCCAGCATGCCTCAGACCCAGGAAACAAATGGCAGTTTTGTATCAGTTATTCTTTGCAAGCAGAATATGCATTGCTATCCTGAATATTAGGGCAGAAGTTAGATCACATAATAGGGCTGTTCTGCTCTCAGGGGTCACAGCAGATCCTAGTCCTGAGTGAAGCTCTACCATTCAGAGGTTGTGGGAAGATCCAGTTTGAATTAGGGGCTAGCTTTCAGCTAACATCCCTTAGGGCACAATGTGGAAGTCATGAGGTCCTCTGACCCTGCCCTGACATAAGGGAGCAACTTATGTCCCAGGCACATGACACTACATGGGGCAGCAGCATACAGGGATGTAAGACTGGGGTCTGTGATTGGCTCTGAGAGATGACATCATTTTGCTTATAAAAGTGCATGCAATAAAGTGAATTCTCCATTACCATAATCACAGAATTCTCAGATCCATTATTTATGTGCATACAGGACGAAGCAGGTGTGGATTTCAAGTGGATAAGCTACCATGAGGTTGGATGGAGACTAATCAGGTCACCAACCTGTGGAGTGGATTGTGAGTGGGCGTAGGCTGAAGATCAACCATCAGCTGTCAGCCTGAAATTCCTGTCCAGAGGCCAGCAGTTTCTGGGTAGGTGGGATAGCACAGTCAGATGGGAAGCGTTCTGCTTCCCAGACTAAGGACCTGAGAGGGACAGTAGTCACTCAGGTTGGGTTATGAAAGTGACCCACTGACCTCTGCATTGAGGGGTCAGTTCCCTAGCAGTGACTGCAGGGAGCAACTGCTTCCCTTCCCTTAGCAAGATTGTTCTGTACTTGCTTGTAGCAAGAGAAGGTTCCTACAAGAGGTGGCTAGTGGCAATCCTGTGAGCTACAGGCTGAGATGTTGTGCTTAGCCACGTTCCAAAGCTCTATGTGTGTACTAGCAGGAGAAGAAAGTGAATGCATAGCCTCTGGCTACGAATACCTTCGTTATCTTCTTTTTTAATTTTATTTTTTATGTGTATGAATATACTGTCTGCATGTAGGTTTGGGCACCCGTGTCGTGCAGTGCTGCGGAGGTCAGAAGAGGGTGTCGGATTCCCCTGGAACTGAAGTTAAAGACGGCTCTCAGCCACCATGTGGGTGCTAGGGATCGAACCTAGGTCCTCTGCAAGAGCAGTCGGCACTCTTAACCACTAGGCCATCTCTCCAGCCCCTCCTTTGTTATGTTGAATAGATCACAATGTAAGGGAGTTTCCCATTGACACACTGATGCCAGAGTTAGGATGGAGGCTACTGTTAGTTTGCAACCCCATAATAAACCACACAGAATCTCAGACATGAGTGTAGCCTTTCTTCCGGGCCTATTTTTGAAAACAGAGCAATTGATAAAGCTCCAAATTCAAATCCGAACTTCCCACGCCCCCTGCCCTGACAGCCATACCCGTACTCCACACACCTCCCTTCCCTGCTAGGCCACCTTCATAGACAGAGACTTGTTGAGTCAAACAAAACCCTATCTTAACACTGTATAATGGTGTTCTTCCCCAGGAATTCAGATTCCCCTCCTGGTTTTAGGTTACCTCTAACAAACAAATTAAAGATAGAACATCCTGATCCCCTTGAAGTATAGATCACAATTTGATTAGGTTATTGATTAATCATTTAGTAGCCTCATGTTTTCAGAGAGCTGACAAAGATTCTTCAAGATGCTTCATGTTAGGCATTTTGAGAAAACTGAGTTGTCTCACAATCCCTGTGTGTTTTAAATATGCTTTTAAGTGACTGAAATTCACAGATACAAATGAAAAAAATTAGCATATTTTCCTTCAAGAGTAGGTGGGTGCATATGTAAATGTGTATTCTGCTGATTTCAATGTGTGTTAACATAGGAGTGTGTGAGTGAGTGATGGATGATAGAGAGACAGTGATGGCAATTTAATTAATTCTGCTGACATTGTTATGCTTTCAAACTCAAGTAAGAGCTGAGATTGGAGCAACCTAGAAATCCCTATGGTTGCTATTGATCTCCCTTTTCTGTTCAGTAAAAATAGAACTGCAAATTAACAAAACAAACCAACCCTGGGCAACTGATGGCTTATTGATGAGGGAATCTCAGAGGAAGTTTTGGGAATGACCTATGTGTTCAGAAAGGAGGGACTACTTAGCCCCAACCCTCAGAGTACAAAGAGTAACTGACTTTTTAGTTCAAGGCAAAGAAGGAAGATGGGTGTTGTGGGAACTACCTATTTGCTTCAGTATGTCTCTGTCATGTCACCAATGCTAATTAGCAGAAATGCTTTCCTGACAACCACTATTAGAAGCAATTTAACCACAGAAGTTCTGAAGAAGGAAACTTTAAATACTTGAAAGGATAAGAAAACTGGGTCAACTTGCTGTGCTTTATTTGATTTGTCTGCGTATGTGAATGGGGCTGGAAACTAATTAGAATTGTGTTTCTATTCCAGTAGTTCAGGGAGATCATAGACTTGTATAGAGCTATGGAAGAGGCTAGGAAGTGGTGGGACTTGGACAGTAACATTACTTCTTTGAGAAATACATCCGAGTTTTTAAAGTTAAAGTGCAGGACTGAGTAATTTCTAAAGTGCTTACTAGTTCTATGGTCTGTAATTCTCTCTTTGTTCCAAAGGTGGAACCATTCGAATGGTTCCAAATGTTTCCCCAGAAATATTGGCTCGACCTGGAGATACTACTTGTTGTTTGTTATGTGTGTTAATCAGTGTTCTCTAGAGGAAAAGAATATAGGTCTTTCTAAAATATAGAACATATGTATACATGCATACAGAAACTGAATTGAAAAAAGGGGTAAAAGGAGATTTATTAGCTTGGCTGAGATTGGAGGCTAGGTAGTAAAACAATGGCTTTCTACATGATAAATGAGTCTGGCCCATTGTCAGTGGTGCTGAGGCTCAGAAACAGTATTCCAATGTAAATGGTTAGTTTATGTCTACTTCTTTTCCTTCTCTTTTTAAGATTTCTCTTTCTACCATAGGTCTCAGGGGATCACACTCAAGTCAGCAGACTTGGAAACAATGGTTAATTTATACCCTTCATCCTCCATTATTCTAATTTTCCTTGGAAAATAAAACGTGACTCAATTTCTTTTGATTATAATTACCTAACATCTTATATGCTGGTATTTAGAAACAGAAACTAAATCTAAAGAGAGATGTTGGGGGTGTATCCTCAGGTTGCCAACACTGGCTTGGGCCTAGGGAAGAGGCCATGTAAGAGCTCAGGAAAGTTTAGGATTGGATAAGGTAGAGATGGTCCAATCATTTGTTATATTTAGGATTGTTTCCATGACACTAGCATCAGATAAAAGGGAACAAAGATAAAACAAGTTCTCCAATCTACTGGCAAGGAGGTGCCTCTACGCTTAGCTGTTTTTGCAAAACCAGACAATTTAGGTATCCTTTACTTTAAAAGTAGATTTTCTATTGCTGCTGAAATAAATTATCACTAACTTAATGGCATAAATAATATTGCCTTGAAATTCTGTGTGATCGATTTCAAAGTGTTGACAGAGCTGCCCTCCCTCTGGAGACTCTAGGGAAGAATTCATTTGCAGGAATTTTCCAGCTTCTCAAGGCAGTACGTGGTCCGTATCTTTTTGGCTTGTGACCACATTGTCCACCTTCTGAGTTAGTAGCATTACATCTCTCTAACTGGTTGTCCATAGTCTCAACTCTTCTTGATTCTAATATCACTCAAGTACAGAAAAAAAATTAAGGATATATGTGATTAGGTTGTGCCCACACAAGTAATTCAGAGAGCTGCTTTTTCCAAGGTCTTTAATCTTAACCATATCTGTGGAGTCCTTCCTGCCATTTTGGGTAGCATGTCCACAGTTTCTGGTGTTTAGCATGTGAATATCTTTGCAGGGCCATAGACACTGTAGCATCATTTTCTCCCCCTTCATAACCAAGGTAATCATTTCCCCAGAGGTAGCGTTTGGGCAGCTGACAAATCTCAGCTAAGTTGCTTTCCAAGACTTGTCCTCTGCTTAAGAGAACTGCCCAGCTCACATCCTTTTCCAGAGGGAACCTGTAATCAATGACTGACCAATTGAGGTGTATAACATTTTTGGTTCCTTGTCTTAAGACAACTCTGTCAGGCAGTTCTACATCTAGAGCGCTTCACAAAAGGACCCAGTAATGTCAGCTCTGAGGATGCTTTCTAGCAAGCTTTCTGCAACTGAATTCATCTCAGCCTATCCCTAAATTGTTAATGCCAAGAATCATATGAGCAGACAAATCTACAATCAGGTTCAGTCTTTGAAGGAAGGCATACTGAAAGCTAGTCCAGTATGATGTGATGGGATCATTAAAAGTGTAACTGGTTGGGGCTGGAAAGATGGCTCAGCACTTGAGAGTGCTGGCCGCTCTTGCAGAGAAAGTGGGCTCCTGTTCCCAGCACTTATATCAGGTAGTTAGTTCACAAACAATTAAGCTTCATTTCCAGGGGATACAACACCCTCTTCTGGCCTTTGTAGGCACCTGCATATAGGCAGTGCATTTACATACATTCAGGCATGGACACATATACAGAAATAAATAAATCTTAAAAAAAATCTTTAAAACAGTCTAAAACAATCCCTGTGATTGATCATAAACCACAATCTGATACTAGTTTGTATGCTGGTTGGGGTGACTGTTCACCAGTTAAAGGCTTAGTGTGAACACCAGAAAGCCTCTTTTACAGCATGTAAGGAACATCTCCACCCAGGTAATCAGAAAACTGGGGATAATCCTCAGCATTTAATGATCACTCTAGCTGAGCTGCAGAATTGGCTAAATTTTCATTCTCAGCACATTGCTTTGCAAGAGTAGTGCCTCCCTGATTTAGGATGAGACATCTGATTTGATGCATTTGAAACTCTTAAATCTGTAGGTCCCACTGAATAATATAAGCAGAGAAGTGACCCGTTCCTCCCTGCTAAAGGTGAGTTTTCTCTTGTCTTTTGAAGACAATTCAGAGGCATTGCTTTCCACTCCAGACTTCCACTGTCCTCCCATCTTCATAACCAAATCAATAGCTAGGGTTTAATTAGAACATAGCTTGGACAATAAAGTGCTGGGTCAGCTCTGAAAGACCCATAAGACTGCAGAACCGACTAAAGATGTACTTCCATGAGCTGGGACACATATAGACAAGGTCTGAGGTTCTGGTTCAAGGCATGAGATAAAATGTGAGGTGGAATAAGTGAAAAGCTATCAAAAGGGAAGAACCCCATAATGCCTAATTTGTAAACTAGCAGGAATCTTTGGAGAGAGTATAGATATGCTTCTGGGTCAGCATAACATTGGAAATCTGGGGAATTCTAAGCATCCTAAACTAATTGGGAATGCTAGAGCTACTGAGAAAACATGCCACAGTAATCATCAGAATCTGTTATGCTAGATACTTACACTGTGTCCCAGGGGTGAGTCCAAGGAGAAACTGCACAAAGAGAGCTTTGTGGTTTGTTGGGGATGTCACTGGTAGCTAATCATTGTAGATCAGAATCAGTGTAAATGAAAACATTGCAAGATTTGGCCTGGTGAGCACAGGGCTAGGTTTTTAAATAATAGAAGTCAGGCCAGGTGTGGTGGCGCACGCCTTTAATCCTAGCACTTGGGAGGCAGAGGCAGGCGGATCTCTGTGAGTTCAAGGCCAGCTGGGGCTACAGGGAGATCCTGTCTTGAAAAAGACCAAAAAGAAAAAAAAAAGTCAAGTGGCAGTGCTTAACTATTAGAAGCAGGACAAGTATTTACTATAACATGTGGCAAAGTTGGAGTAGTAACTGGAAGTTGGTCCTACCTATAAACTGTGGCGATGGTTTAAAAACTATGGTTTCCCTATACACAAGGTAAATGCTATGCTGTTCAATCCAGACAACTGAAAGCAGCTGAGCTTTTCAGGAGAGTTAAGACAAATTTTCCAGGGAGAGGTCATGGTCTCTTGGAGGCTGGTTTCCTAGAAAGAACTAGCCTGCAGTGCCATAGCAGATATACATAGTAATGGTTCTCCCTGTGCTTTCCCAAGTGGGTTTGTGGCCATTTACTAAGACAGCACCGAAGAAAAGGAAATATGCAAATATATAAAGGATGAGAGTCTACACAAATAGTTGGGGACCCAACATGGGTCCATGGGCTTCTTGTGTCTGCATATGGTAACCGTGTAATAGCTGGATCCTGGTCCAGACTGGTTTACAAAGAACCCCTGGATGGCCAACTCTCTATGCTGAATACATAGTTGGACAGATACACTGTGGAGTTAATGAAAGTCCCACGTTGATTCCATGGTTTGTATGAGTAGTGGGAGAGGCCAGGTGAGTGAGAACTATTCAAATACCCCACAAGCCAAGATATAAGAATTTAAAGAAGCAATAGTACAACATTCATGGTAAAAGAAAAACACAATAAGCTAAGCATGATGGCACATGCTTTTAATACCAGCACTCAGGAAGCAGTGACAGGTGGGTTTCTGTGATAATAAGGCCAGCCTGATCTACACAGTGGGTTCTAGGCCAGCTGGGGCTATAGGGAGACTCTTTCCCAAGAAAATAAAAAAGAAAAACACAATAAATTAATGGCAAAAAAATGGTATCATTTTTAACATTTGTATTGGGACTGGAGAGAAGGCACAGTGGTTAAGAGCACTGGATCCTCTTGCAGAGGATTCAGTTTTGGTTCCCAGCATGCATGTGGTGGCTAACAACCACATAAATCATGTTCCAGGGGATCTAACGCCCTCTTCTGATCTCTGTGGGCATTGCATGACACTGCTTCACTTACATACATTCCGGCAATACACTTATACAATAAAATAATAAATAAAATTTAAAAATTGTACTGTCCGGCATGTGTAGAGGTGAAGGGTAAGGAGCCATGTTAGATGATATTCTAGTTTCATTTCTGACCAAAAGGAACTTATGAAAGGAAAGGTTTATTTTAGTTTACAACTCTAGGTCACAGCCCATTTTTTAGGAAAGCCAAAGCAGGAAACCAAGGCAGGAGCTTGAAGGCAGACCTGCTTGCTATTCCACACAGCATTACCTGACTAAGAACTCACTTTGCAACCAGAGAAACATAGTAAGAACCAGGCTGCTTGCTAGCCAGTTTGCAGGTAGGCTTATATTCAGCTAGCCTTCTGATACAGTTCCAGACTACAGGAATGGGGATAGTACTACCAAACAGTAGGCTTAGACCTCCTATTAACAATCCGGACAATCTCACAGACATGCCCACAGGCCAATCTGATCTAGCTGATTTCCTATTGAGGCTGTCTTCTCAGATGATTCTAGGCTTTGTCAAATTGAGACTCAAAGATAACCAGGTATGATAACTATTATTTTCCAATTTGACCCCTATAAAAATGAAACCTATCCTAGAAGAGGGTATTCTATTCTAGCTATGTCAGAAGTAGTATATTTATTAAACAACTAGCCTAGCAAGACAGCCCATTGGTGCCATAGTGACACAAATGTTATGTTAATAAACAACTACGTTATGATAAGAGTTAAAGTCTGCTTCACATAATAAAGACCATACCTGGCACCGATATTCAGCCTAGCAACATGTGGCTAGATAGATCACGGGCCAGAAAGGAGAACCTGCTACTATTATTCTTCTAAACAGAACTAGTATTAAAGCAGCTCCTAATGACTTATTGTTATATCCATAGATTATTGGAACTCTCACCAGAGAAGCTTCTTCTTACAGCAGAGAGTGATGGACAAAGAGATCCACAACTGGTCCTTGTACAGAGAATCAGAGACTATAGAGTTCTTATCCATGAATAGGACACCTATATCAAACTTCTGCCTCCCAAGGCCCAGGGATCATTGCAGAAGAGGGGGTGGAAAGATCCTAAGAGCATGCCCCATGGGAATGTCGTAAGCCACAGATGTGATGTGCCCAGTGGGTGAAAGGCAATGAACAGAGCTGATATCAAGGCTGTGAAAAGGATAATTACAATATAGTCTAGGATTTCAGAGCAACAACATAACTTCTGTAGGACAATTAATATCACCTGAAACAGATCTTCATATGTTATTCTGTAGGTCCCTGGGAAAGACATAGTGCCTAAAGAAGAGGTACCAAATATCCTAGGAAGTCAAAATTGCTCTCATGACTTCAGTTTTGTCATAGCTATCCAATGGTAGGATTGCACAGATCCAGTAACCTTGACCTCTGTCATAAGAGTGTACATTGGATATCCAGCATGCACATAGGTCAACTCCATGGGCCTGCCTGACACATCAATCATTATTAAAATGCTGTGGTGTAGAACTTTAATCCCAGCACTTGGGAAGGAGAAGCAGGTGGCTTTCTGTGACTTCGAGGCCAGCCTGGTGTACAGAGTAACTTCTAGACTAGCAGGGCCTACAGAGAGACCCTGTCTCAAGAAAACAAAACAAAACAAAAAAACACAAAACCCACAAAACTTGGTGTCTCTTCCCCCCCCATACCAATGACCACTTGGTGAGTAAAGACCGTAGTGTCCACTTACAGAATTTCTATCACTTGCTTAACCTGACATACTTGAACCAAAATTTAGTCCCCAATATGACACTATCTTTTGAGAAGGAGCAGTGACTTCTAGACCATGATTATATGTGATGCTAGATCATTAACCCATAAAATACAGGAGTGCAGAAAATAATGGGTAGAAAAGTAGCTATGCTCATCATTCTCAGTGACTCATTTAGAGAATTTAGATTTCCAGCTCCTGGAACTTTTTACTCTGTGGCTTTAAAGCTCCTGTTTTTTGGAAAAGGAACACTTCACAAGAAGATACTGGATGGCCATTGTAATTTTTAAGCTGTTAACTGTTGCTTGAGCTCTTTGAGATATTCCTAAGAAGAGACCAGAAAATAAGAAGAGTAATTTCCCCTCATCATCAGGAGGCAGGGTTGTTATTGTACAATGGGACAGAGAACAATGTTTGACACTCAGATAATCCTTGTGGGTGTGTCCATACATACTCGTCCTCCACCTCTTGATGGTTAACAGACATGTACAGTTGCCATAGCCTGAGAGGGTGATGTATTNCCCCCCCATACCAATGACCACTTGGTGAGTAAAGACCGTAGTGTCCACTTACAGAATTTCTATCACTTGCTTAACCTGACATACTTGAACCAAAATTTAGTCCCCAATATGACACTATCTTTTGAGAAGGAGCAGTGACTTCTAGACCATGATTATATGTGATGCTAGATCATTAACCCATAAAATACAGGAGTGCAGAAAATAATGGGTAGAAAAGTAGCTATGCTCATCATTCTCAGTGACTCATTTAGAGAATTTAGATTTCCAGCTCCTGGAACTTTTTACTCTGTGGCTTTAAAGCTCCTGTTTTTTGGAAAAGGAACACTTCACAAGAAGATACTGGATGGCCATTGTAATTTTTAAGCTGTTAACTGTTGCTTGAGCTCTTTGAGATATTCCTAAGAAGAGACCAGAAAATAAGAAGAGTAATTTCCCCTCATCATCAGGAGGCAGGGTTGTTATTGTACAATGGGACAGAGAACAATGTTTGACACTCAGATAATCCTTGTGGGTGTGTCCATACATACTCGTCCTCCACCTCTTGATGGTTAACAGACATGTACAGTTGCCATAGCCTGAGAGGGTGATGTATTATGTTACTTAGCTATTTATGTCTCCTAAACCTGGGGAGGTGTTGGCCAATGGAAAGGCAGTGGAAATCCAGATGGGTAGTAGTACAGAGACAGGATGGATGCCATTTGCCCACTGCAGAGGTACTGACTGCTTTTAGATCAATTAGTTTTCCTCTTATAATTTTTCTTTTTGTAGGGGAGGTGATATCCACTATTCTCCTGAAAGTTCTGCTTTAAGAACTTATTGTGTATGGACAATAGGTCTAAAAAGTATAACAGGGTTCTGTGTAATGCTGTGGTGTGCTGCCCAGATCTTTCCTGATGGACTGGAATACAGATTCTCCAAGATGCTGATAGTATTAATAGCTCATGGTTCTCAGCCAAAAGAGTGCACTCTCTTCCACTGTCATACCCATTGTGGGGGGACAGGCACACCCACTCTATTTTTTAAGTGTGTGTGTGAGTATACTGCCTGCTTGTATGTAAGTGCATCTGTGTTGCACAATGCCTATGAAGGTCAGAAGAGGGCACTGGATTCCCTGGAACTGGAGTTATGAATCAGATTTGTGTCTTCTTCAAGAGCAACTAGTGCTCTTAACAGCTTAGCCATCTCTCCAGCCCCAACCACCTACTCATGGCTAATGTGCAGCTATGAAAAGAAATTCCATTTGGGAAACAGCCTGGGTTGCTAATGCTGTTTTCTTCTCTGTTCAATTCTACATCCATCACTTTCCAAAGAAATCAATCTAGGGGATACTCCCTGAAAAAACTGATAATTATATCTGGGTTGGTGGTACTAGCATCCACATATGAGGGACACCATTTGTCGTTTGTTTTTCTGGGACTGTGTTACTTCACTTAACATAATGTCTTCCAGCTCCATCCATTTACCTGCAAAGTTCATGATGTTNTTCAAGAAATGCTCTGCTTTAAAACAAGTATTATGTCTCTGTGGTAGTTTGAAGGAGGAATTTCACCCATTGGTTCAATTATTTGAATACCTTGTCCCCGGTAGTTAGAATTGTTTGGGGAGGCTGTGGGATACCTTGAAGGTCAAGGAAATATATCTCTGTCATCAGTATTTGTGAAAGAAAAGCCTGTGCTCACTTTCCATTTTCTCTCTTTGCTTCATGCCTGTGGTTGAAGATGTAAAACTATATGCCATAATGTTTTTCTCTACAAATTACCTTTGGTTAATGTGTTTATCACACCAACAGAAAAGTAAATACTGAAATGTCTAAAAGCATAATTTAGATCCCTGCTTAGGTGTTAAAAGTTAATTTAAGTTTCTATGTAACATAATTGAATTCATGGTCTCTCTCTTCCCTGAAATACCCCTCCTTCACTTTATTTAACATCTCTGAAGAAAAAAATGGAGACACCATCCACCTGTTACTAAGGCCTGTACACACAAATTTTTTATTCCTTCACTTCTCATTTAACTATGTATTTGAACTGTGTTAGGTTTATCTTATGCAATTTCAGAAATATAATCTTATTAGCCTTTAAATTATTTCCAACACCTCTTCTTTTATCTAGGAAGCTGTTTTACTGCCACTCGGGTCTCATCCATATGATCCCTCACCTGGAATCTATACTTTCTCTCCTTTCATCTTCATCCCTTTGTACTCTATTTCCCAAGAGGTAGCCAAATGATTCTCCATAAATATACATGCCATTCCAGTCCTTTGATGCACAGACCCCAATTTATTGCCGTATTATTCAGTATAACATACAAATTTGATCGTGCAGTTCTACATTTCTCATCGTGCACCGGCCATTTCTTCCAGTTTCTTTCCAATACTATCCACATCATGTTTCCTTCTCTCATCTTATCTTTGCTATGTTATTCTGTATTTTGGTAAGGTCTTTCAAGCTTCTTTTGTCCATATTCCGTTCAATTTGTACCTCTCTTCAATATGGACAACTCCTGCTATCCTTCATATAATTGGAACAGTTGTGCTCTTCATCACACTTCATTCTCTTTAGTCTACTTTGTTTAAAATACAATGTAATACGGGGCTGGAGAGATGGCTCAGCAGTTAAGAGCGCCAACTGCTCTTGCAGAGGACCCAGGTTCTATTCCCAGCACCCACATGGAGGCTAAGGACCGTCTTTTACTCCAGTTCCAGGGTATTCTGACATCCTCTTCTGACCTCCACGGCATTGCACGACAAGGGTCCACCAACCTACAAGCAGACAGTACACTCATACACACACACACATACACACACACACACACACACACACACACACATATGTAGTAGAAAGAATGCATATGGTTTATGCATTTGTTTAATGTTGACATCTCCTATTATAATTTTAATTTGCATGAGACCAGTTCCTGACATACAATTATTATATAAATATTTAGATGTAAATGTGTTTAAATAATATTGGTAATATTGCCATGTCTTCAACTAGAAAATATCTACTTTTCACATTTTTAATTTCTTTATATTTTATTTCTTTGAGAATTTCATGTAATGGACTTTAACCAAATTAAACTTCCTCCCCCAACTCCACCCAGATCCATCCCCACCTCTCTGCACACCCAATATTGATTTTGTTTATGTTTGTTTGTGTGTTTGTTTTTTAACCTGTGCTCTCCAAGTTGTGTTTCCCAAATTCTCTTCAGTATGGCAGCTGTTCTGGCATGTGATCAACCTATCAGAGATCACACATTTAAAGGGTTTGATTCTTTTCCTCTAAGCAGATATAAAAAATGAATGGCTCCTCAGCCAGGGGTAGAA